>VWZU01019727.1:448101-513376 GCA_013397095.1 Sterrhoptilus dennistouni
AAAAAAAAAAAAAAAAAAAAGGAAGAAGAAATGGTTAAAGCAGTAACATAGTCCATCTGCTGGGGTAGGCTAATTTAAATAAGACCTTGTCCAACAGTATTCTGTTATTCAGTATTCATATTTTAACAGGGAATAAAAAAATGAAGCAAACCTTTCACACTTTTAACTGTGACAAACACTTCTTTCATATTTGTATCTGAAGTGAAATAGAATATGGCAGAATATTTTAATTAACACGAGTTAGGGTATTTACACCAAGAAACTTAGAAGAATTCCTTTGCTCAAGGCAGTGCTCTGAACTCATGCTTATGTGCAAAGGAAGACTGAATGCCTTGTAGTATTCACAGAGTTATCAAAATCCCAGCAAACTGAAAGGAAAAACAACTTTTCACTCATTAAAAAGGCCAAGAGTAGATAACCCACTACTGTGGGTGAAGTTGGGTTCAAGGAAAGTCTCATAATTAAAAAGTGATTACAATACCAAAGCGCTGAACCAGAAGAATTATCCAAGATCACCCTGTATAGTTTTGCAGTGTACATGAATGAACTCCTATTATAAAACCCTGACACTTAGCAGTGTTTTTTCCATGGGGAAGACTGCATCATACATCAGAGATGCCATATATGTAGAGACCTCGACTCACTGCACAGGAACACCTAGAAAGAACTTGAATTCATACAGGTATATATCTACCAGTCTTGAAACAATATGCTTAATTTGGTCATAACAGAGGGGAAGTACAACAGCAGAGTGTGTATTTTTCTTTATGCTTAATTCCTAGCTTGACTTCATGGTTTGACTGTTAAAATTCTGGGGAAACAGAATTTTTTTACCAAAATATGGACCAGTGCAAAATCCTCAACACAATAAACATAATGATTTTGTCAGTATCTAAGATATCCATAGTGATGAAAATACAACCTAAAAACAAAATTGTATTTGAGCCAAAACCAATATGAGGCATTATACCACAGTGGCATTTTGCAGTATCTGGCATCTGTTTAGAGCTCAGTCCAGCATGTATATGTGCCTAGAGGACTATTGAGACTCTTTGCTGTAAAACATCTTACCTCAAAAAACACACAGCAGCCTTCCTATAGAGGAGCTTTGAGATGAATTATAGCTGAATCTAATAAGAGATATAAACCATAATTATAATCTCTTTCCAATTTTTTTACTGAATAACTGAATACCTTTGTTTCTGGATTCTGAGCCAGGAGCTAAGGGTCTCAAGGGCTGTCACTATTATTTAAATGGTTTATAAAATGGCCATTATTTTTTGCCATCTTAAATAATTTACATCTAACAACCTCAGGAAGAAGTCCTTTCCCACACAAAACAAACCTTCAAATTCACTGAAATGTATAGACAATGCTTTTCTGATAAAAAGTTTGCCTCTCACAGTTATATGAATAACAACTCCACTTCTAAGTTGTTTTAATTACAAATCTAATCAAGAATGCTTCTCCTTGTCTTCTAATGTCATTCAGATTATAGACAGAGCATAAAAAAAAATTTTCTTTAGCCCACAAGACATTTTCAAAAGCAAGATGTTCTTTTTTACTTCGCTCAAATCATTGTGTTGTCCCTTCCTTAGAACAATGCATAACTCAGTTAAATAAAGGGGTTTGTTCTGTTGATACCCAAGATATGAGCTGCTTTCTAGTTTCATTTTATGACAAATTATCTTTGCATCCCCAGCATGGGTTTCAGTGTCTCTCCACATATGTGACCATAACTTCTCTATGCAAAATCAGAAACAAAGTTGAACACGCAGCATTGGTATGTAAATGAGGTCCACTGAGAATTACCAGATCTTAAGAGAAATCAACAATCTTCAGAAATGCAGCCTAAGCACCATGTCAATGACAATTCTGTCTATGAAAATAACACTATTTGTAACACTTACTGTAAGCAAGCTTGAAATTGGAGGCAGTCTTGAAAGAATAAATCCACAGTGATGTATATAGATGTACTTCATTCTAGGAAATGGACTTTAATTAGAACATCACTGATGTCAAATTTCTAATAAAATGTTTAAAGACAAATGGAGATAGCAGAACCTTGGGAGCTCTGCTAATGTAGAAACAGCTGTTAATTGCTGGGGATTTTAATTTTTACATTAGCAGAAAGTCTGAGGCACAGAGCTGATAAAGAGACACAAAGGTTTTGTATTCATCTAAGGTCTTTTCAGATTGCCAATAAATGGCATGTTCAGCCACTGTGCAGTGCTCAGAGGCTCACAGAGCCCTCAGCATCACCTCCTCTGCTGATGCAGCCTGTGGGGATTGACTCCCACCTATGCTCCCATCACTTTCTATTACTACCTGAACAGATTCCCCTGGACTGGCTCCATCTGCATTTAGAACAAACCCAGTTGAACTCAGTCTTTCCTAAGGAGGCTGGAAGACAGAGGAGGATTGCCATCTTGATAGCTTCACTGCCTGCTTCCTTGCATCTCTCCCACCACCACTGGAGCATGACATAACTGTCCTCTGAAGCATAATATTCTCCTGACCCCCACATGGATTTTCAATAAGAAATTTGACAACAGATTGTTGTAGGTCTTCAGTGAATGACATGAATTTCTCTCTGGGGCCTCCAAGGACTAGACCATTGAAAAGGTGGTAAATTGAAAGCTACAGATAGTAAGGCATGGAAAAACTTGAGGAAAATGTCTCCAAATTACTTTTGTCTCTACTGAATCTGTCAGGTACACTTGGCTGATAAGAGCAATACGTAAAATTCAGCTAATATTCTGGACAAAAATGCAACAATCTAACCCCCAAAGAATTCCCCATTTAAAAAATCCCAAAACACACACACACAACCCAAAACCAAAACAACAACAACAAAAATTAAAAAAACAACCAGCCAACCAAACATAAAACAAACCCAAAAAAACCCAAGGCAAAACACCCACAGAAATACCAAACCTATGTTGTTCTTGACTACTCAAAATCAAAAAGTGATCTTCAGAAGGATGTATTTGAATAAATTGAATAGTTTAAAGCTTGTATATCAAAATTATTCTATGTACTTTCAAAGTTATTAAAGAAAATCTCAGACTCTGAAACAGTCATATGGGAGGTGTGGAGCAGAAAGAATCTGATGAGAGAAAGAGGCAGACATGAAATGCTCAAATGGAATGTATTGTGCACAGCCTTGCCCCTCAATTGCAGGGAATGGCTGTGAAAAAAGCCAGAGGGAAGCAGTAATATATATGTGGATATATACCTGTGCAAATAAATTTTAACTGATTATCATTGAATCATAGAATGTCCTGAGTTGGAAGGAGCCCAAAAGAATCATCAAAGTCCGACTCCTGGCTCTGCACAGCACCATCCCCAAGAGTGATAACATGTGACTGAGAGCATGGTCCAAACACTTCTTGAACTCTCTCAGGCTTAGTGCGTTGACCAGTTGTCTGCAAATCCTGTTCCAGTGCTTAGCCACATTCTGGGTGAAGAATCTTTGTCTATTACCCAACATAACCTCCCCTGAAAAACTTTAATGCCACTCCCTTGAGTGCTGCCACTGGTCACCAGAGAGCAGAGATTGGTATCAGCTCCTCTACTTCACCTCCTGTGGAAGCTGTAGATTGTGATGAGGTCTTCCCTCAGTCTTGCCTTCTCCAGGCTGAATGAGTCAGGAAACCTTATCTGCTCTTTTTATGGCTTCACCATTTTCGAGGTCCTTCTTTGTAACCTCTCTAAGAGCTTTATGTTCTTATTTTGTGGCACCCAAAACTGCACACAGTGGGCACATAAGTACATAAAGGTTTCTCATTTCTGGGTAGTTTAAGAGAAGGGAATGCAGATGACCTCACCCTTGATGAGTAACAGCTGTGTAATTACCCAATTCAGCCTCGCCTCTGATGAGTAACAGCTATATCTAAAAAGGATGAGTGAGATAAAAGAGAGGGTTGGCTGGTAAGGGAACTATCATCAGGGAGGAGCAACCTTGAGGAGCATGAAGGAGAGAATCATAAAGCAGAATCCTGGGGAGAAGAATCACTGCTGTGAGGTCAGTCTGGGTCTGCAGTTAGAGCCTGTTGTTGGAACTGGCAGTCTCAGTCTAGCTGGGGAAAAGCCTGCAGTCAGTCTGCAAGCTAATACATGCTGTCATAGATTAGCAGGAAATAACCAGCAGAGGCTGCAAGGGAAACCTACCATTAGGAGCTTGCTACTCCAGAGTCAGCAAATTCTTGGAGTTAAGAGGAATAAACCAGGACCCTTTTTGTGCTGTGTTTAACAAGAAGTCTGTGCCTTGGCTCATTTTGCTCTCTAGTAAGAGGACTGCAGCAACAGGGTAGGATGCCAGGGCATTGGGGCAACAGTGTAAAGGAAAATGAGCTCTATGCTAATGGACCAACCAGCACAGTTCAGAGACATAAGGTGGTGAGCTCAGAGAGGAGGATGTGGATGCTATTCCTCAGTACTTCTGTCCTTGTCAGATGACACTTTGCAGATACAGCTTCATACCAGATGCAGGCTCTTTTCAGGGAGGCTTTTATACCAGTCATCTCTCTTGCCCATTTCACCCTTCTCCAGCTGTCACTTTTGCTGGGGAAATGCAGTGGATGTGAGAAATAGAAACACAGAGTCTAAGAAACAGACATACGCTGCTGTCACTGGTCTTAGGTTGGTCCTGTTTGGGAGGAGATGCTTAGAGATACCAAGAACTTGAATGGACAAGGTTCTGAGCAACTGAAGTCTGTCTGTCCCTGCTTGGGTTGGGTGGTGGAAAGTGGTGGTTGAAGTCTTCGACTGTGTCCCAGCAGTACAACAGGGAGGTTTATCCTGCATATCACTAACCACCTTACGCCTCCCTACCTGTTAAGGACAGTAATAACACCAGAGGTCTAAGCACTGGATTTGTACCTGCTGTAAAAAACAAACAAAAACAACCAACAGAGCAAACAAACCCCCCTGTTTTCCTGGTTTTCATACAGTCATTGAAAGTAATTGTTTTAAACAACATTCAGGATGTTTACATTTGCAGAGAGGAAAACTGTAACCCACATTTTTCTTTTGCCAGAACTGTATGAGAATAATTTTATATAAGGCTGATACATTGGGGTTGGAAGTTCTCTCATCTGCTGTGGTAATTTTTTGCTTTTGTTGGCTAGAGAAAATAATCTTTACTGAATAGCAAAGAATTCACTTCTGTATTCAAACACCTGTAAGGGACTAACAGTTGTAAAGCATCTTCAGTTCATCCTGAAAAGAACTATAGTACCAAGCTGAATATGCTTAAGAGTGTCCAGACATCTCACCCTGTTCTGAAAACAATCAAACATTTTTAACAAGTTCTGCTAATTGAGAATGAAATAATTAAAATTTAGACATTAAAGTGCAAGAAACACTTCTGAGATGAAGTTTCTTTTATTAAGCTATTTTAAATACTGAAGTTTATTACAACATAGAGTCTGTGCTGCTTCCATAGAATCTCTGGCACTAAAACCTTGGTAATTTGAGTATGTAAATGATCTGGAAGGGAATAAGTGGAGTTATATAAATTTTTAAATGAAAGCAGTCAGTTATATCACACCTCTATGGGCTGGGTTGTGGCATTATCTCAGACCTACCATAAAGAAACTCATTTAAAGATTCTGCCCCAGATTAGACCAGGACTAAACTGGGGTTCATTAAGTTGTACTTCCATTTCTGACAGTGCTCGTTGCAGGGGCACAGGGGCAGCTTTAGCCTTGATGCACAGTTCCTGAATTATTCCTGCCTGATATCTGTGCTCACAGGAATCCTTTCCCACCACCTGTCCCATGTAAGTGGTTGGCTGCCTTTGCTCCAGGAACATAACTCTTGATGTAGATGGCATAACCAGGGTAGCAAAATCTTTGCAGTTAATCACAAGATTCAGCAAGGGTATATGAGTTATTTTAATCCTTAGAATAATTAAAAATAAATTGGAATCACTTTCAAATCATACATAAACACAGACCATATCCTTGTTATCATCCATTATCTGTAATGTCAATAACTCAGTAAAACTGTAAGGATATATTTTCATGCATCCTTTTATTAAGTAAATGATAAAGAGCTTTCTTGCTCTGAGGATTCTTCACTGAATGTATTATTAGGTATTACATAAATACTGAGATTAACCCCTCTGTACTTTGCTTATCCAGTATTAAAGCCTACTGTATTGACAGATATGGTGATTGTGCTGTAATGAACTGGAAAGATAAAAGCCAATTCAACTACATTTGCTATGCAAGAGCAGTCAACAGTCAAGTTAATAACATTTTTGACAATTAACCTTTTTAGGTGTGAACTAAAAGTAGCTAGAGCAGGATCTTTTTCTATGCAGCTCACTATTTGATAATAAAACATTTACAGATTTAATGGTTACTGAGAGAGAAGTAATCAAAGTACCAAAATCTGGGGTTCTAAAAGGGCTCAATCTTTTAAGGGAGCTTTTCTGCATTAAGGACAGCAGAATTTGGTGGTATGCTTTTAAATGAACAATCTAATAAATAGTTTTGAAGATGCAAAGTCAAAAAAATAGTAAATAAAATTCTTTGATGGATTGACTGTAGAAAAGATTCAACTAATCACTGCTTATGAAGGGGTGACATTCAACATAAATAGAGCTACTTTATCAAACCAAAGTTGATTTGATTGAAACAGAACTAAGAGGGGATAAAATCACAAATTGTCTGCAGTCAAAATGCTTTGTGCAAGGTTATAAAAACATTAAGTACATCTATCAGTGGTAGGGCACTCACATATTTTAGGTCTATGATTGTGAAGAGTGTGATATAATAGACTCGTAAAGGCTGAGGCCTCAAGGACCTTTAGATCATTTATCTGACCAACACCATAAGACTTCACATCTCCCCTGTTCAGCAGCACACTGAGCCCAATAGCTCTTCTGGGCTAGACCATGGCTTGATATAAACTCTATGCAATGCATATTCTTGCATGTTCTGTGGAATAAGGTTATAGATGCAGGAAGTGATCAAGCCATCTTCCTTCCCACATGGTTTGTGGGAATGCAAGGCAGTGGTTTGAGTCTTCCCTGTACTGAGAAGGGAGGATGTGAAGACTATTTACCCTCCCATCTACACAAGAGCCCAGATAGCTTTACTGCTGAACAGGAACTTGGGATATGTGGTGATTAGTCCTAAAGGGTGGAGAGAGCCCCTTACAGCCTCAGCCTTGGACTTTGTCCATGAGAAGGAAAAATTATTGACCTGGCCTGATGTGTCTTCAGATTTTTCCTGTGTCTTTCTCTGTTCTGTGACAGGAATGGAACCTTCAGTCCCTGCCCTGGGGGAGAGAGATAAGTGAAATTCTGTTGATCTGTGATGAAGAGAAGCTTTGGAAAGGCTCCAGGGTTTGACAGGTCTATATTAACTGCCTGGTTCATTGAGAAAAAAGTGGAAGGGATGGTGCAATAAAAATACAAAGAGAAGTCCGTGGGCAATCGGAAATTACTACAGGGCCTGGGACAATTTAAAGAAGGATCAGGAGCACAAGCAGTGATGTCCTGGATTATTCTGGTAACAACAAATAATATTGATAGGAATAGGCAGATCATCAGGTCAATGCGTGGCTCTGAGGCTGGTGCCAGCCAAAAAATTTGTCAGCTGTGGGAGGATCTAGTCAATGCCTGGTCTACTGACATCTGACAGGATGCACATAACTCAGAGGGGCAAAATATTTCTAGCACAGGAGATAGCAGGACTTATTGTACTTCTTGTCAACAGAGAGGATCTCACAAGGAGAGATTAGTGGTTGTCTTGGCCACAATGACCACAAAGTGATCGAGTTTAAAATCTGTTGACAGGAGGGAAAAGTGCCAGAAAAACCTCAGCTCTGGACATGAGGAGAGCTGACTCCCAGTTGCTCAGGGAATTAGTAAAGAAGGACCATTGGGAAAAATGTTTTTGCAGGTGCTGGGGTCCATCAACCATAGGAAGTTCAATAGCAAAAAGTGTTGGATTTTGCACCTGGGAAGAGGCAGCTGTGGATGTACTGACAGCCTGGGGAACGAGATGCTGGAAAGCAATGTCATGGTAAGGGACCTGGGGGATCCTGGTCAGCACAAAGTTGAATGTGAGTCAGCAGTGTCCTGCCAGCCCAGGAGCTGGGCGTAATTATCCTGTGGGTCCCTTCCAACTCAGCATGTTCTGTGATTCTGCAAACACCAGAGCTGCTTCTGAACACAGATCAGTACCTTACAGCTAGTCACTGAGCACTACAGCTGCCCTTCCTCATAAAGAGTGTTGGACATGCTTGGAATCTGCAATCTTCGTTTCAGCCATCAGACAACTTGTTTGCACAGTGGTTCTATTCCAGCTGCCTTTTTTTCTCCTGGATGATTCTTTTTGATTTATTGGTTTTTTTAAATTGGAAAATGCCTGAATGGCCTAATACACTATTTAAATGGAAAGTGCTTATTATTAGCAATTTAACTGTAAATCTGATGAAGCATAAAGAACACAAAACCAGTTGAGAATAAAAAAGAAGAGACGGCTGAAAAGGAAACACAATATATAGACCTCACCCCCTGTATATTCTGAGTTGCAAGTTAATTAATCTATAATTAGTTTAGAATAATTTTCTTCCTTTCCCTTCTTCAAAAGAAAGAAGAATGGGAAACATTTTTATAGGCCTAAGTTCATTTAAACTTTGACTTTGTTGAGGTTTGGATCAAACCTGAAGATTCAATGAGTTATAAATGTGAAAGTGATGAGCAGGAGGAATTTGATTGCAATAGCCAGACTAGAGGATACAGTTCCCTATGGTGAGCAAATCAGCTCAGAAAATAAAATGTTTCTTAGTTATGACTTGAGTAAAGAAGACCACCTCAAATGACAATATACCAAAGTTTCCACATACATTATCCCAAAAAGGAGGAAAGCATTAGGAAATCCTATTTGGAATGGGTAATAAATGTCTTGCAGGATACCAGAGCATATTCATCTAAGTGTTCAAGCAATCTAATGATAAATTGGATTATTAAACATTTATACTCAAAATAGAAATGAGACACTGTTAGATCTGCTGGAAAGTAAAGAGGAACTACTCATGCCCAGAGCTCAACTGGGATGGTGGAGTTTGTATAATTTTTGTATCTTTGAATGTAACAAGAGGCATGATTCTGGAGTGGGAAAAAGACAACTAACAAGTACAGTGACAAAGTGACAACTCAAAATCTACAACCTCTACCCATTATATAATGCAAAGTACCAGTTATTTTTGCTCCGCAAATTACAGTAAGTATTTGAGGTGACAGGATATGGGAAAAGACAAAGAAAATTTAATAGTTCTGACTGGAGATAAGAAAGAAATGGAGCAAGTGATTATGGAGATAACAGTTCCCTTGGATAAATGAAGGTCTTTCTGTATAGAGATTTTAGCAGCCTGTATTCAAAACTGTCAGTATGGTGAGTATTGCTGAAATAACTTCTACCTTCAAAAGAGTACCAAATTTCTGTATTCATTCAGAAGGGTTTTTTAAATATATATTCTCCCATTTATCTCTGTTAATTGTTGTTCCCTCTGAACCATCCAGAGATAAAACTTTCCTTGATTTTTTTTCCTTTCCAGGCAACTCCATGGTTATAACTCAGAATTGGCTTATTCAATCCAAATATTACCTATTGATCTGAAACAGATAAAAATGCAGCTCATCCACCTGCTTATGCTTCCTGAGAGACTTACTTTACATATCAAGAAAGTGCATGTCATAGCCAAATTGTGGAGTAAGTGGACATCTTGTAAATGGGAGTTTGTAAGGCTTTTCATTTAATTTTCCTTTGACATTTCAAAGGAAATGGGGCAGATCTCCTCAAATTAATGGAAGGGCAGAGAAACCTTTATGTAGAATATTGTTAGGTCTGTGAATGATAAGTGTTACTTTTCATACCCAGTGAACAGGAAATTTTTGTCTCAAAAAGCAGGGGGAAAAAAAGCAGTAATTAGACTCTTTAATGGTGAAATACAAGTATATGAATAGTTTGAGAGAATTGTATGTCCACAAGGTCAGTTCAACATTCCTACCAATTTAGACCTGAGATTGTTTCCATTATGCACATCTAATAGTGCCTTTCCAGACTCTCCTGAGTTGTAAATAAAGTGACAGACTTTTATGTCAGTAATTGGGTGGTATTGAGTTATTGAGAAGTGGGCTCAGGGGGCATGATAACGTTAATGAAAGCTCTTGCACAATACACGTAGTTGAAAGGAGTACAAAGGTATAACTTGTCTAGGATGGCCTATTTCAGTAGTCAGTAGGAAGATTAATACGATGGTGTCAAACAGAGATAATTGATACCAATTTTATGTATTTAAGTTTCTATCAAGGAAGCGCACTGAAATCCATCATTCCATTTACAGTGACAAGTTGGTGTAATAGCAGCAGAATTTTTAGGTTTAATTCTTTCATAACTTGTGATAAGCTGTTATTCTGAATTATCAAGATTATGAACTGGCAGATTTAAAGATCACACTTGGGGCCCAGTAATGCATTCCATATGAAAAAGGTATTGAAAAAGATGGGAAAATATTTTCTAAGAACTGAGCTGCCAGGAGACACTGAAACTGTATAAAAAGCTTTTCAGGAGTAAGGTTTCCACATATCTCTTCTTTCTGTTAGGTCCCACTGTCCAACCAGTCATCAAGCATCACTTTGTTTTGGTTTTTTTTTTGCACCTTCTGCAGCAATATCTAAACTTTCATCAGTACACCCCTATACCCAGTGGATCCTCACTCTCCCCAGTGTGTCACCAAGAACTTGGGGCATTTGGCTAAACAAGCACTGTGTGGTGAATTGCTGCATAAACAAGCAATAAACACCTTGGACTTCTCAGTTAACAATGGATGAGTAGCACATACTTCACATGCACAGAGAATCCATCTCTTCCAAGGAACACCATCTTCTTGGGAAAGCCAGGGGTCCATTGAAGGACTCTAGGAAGGCCTGTGTGCAGATAGCAGTCATGGAAAGGGACAACCAGCTGGAAAGGACACTACCTTGATCCTAGGCAGAAGCATGTGGGATCACCAGTGCTTGTGGGATCATTAATGTTTCCCTATCGTCAGTCCTGGTGCCATGCACCTATAACCTCTTGTCCTGAGAGTTAGTGATGTAAACTGTTACTGCTTGCTGTCTGACTGTCCTGAGCCTATCTCATCAATACAAATGCATATATTCTTCAGAAGTTGATTTATTAGGTAGGCAATAAAGTTCCAACACATTTTTTTCTTCATTCAGAGGTGTGTCAGTAGCACATGTAATTTCCCTTCAGATTGAGTGAAAGCACTGTATTATCATTTTAGTTACAGCTTTCTTACAGTTCATTTAGCCACAACCAGCTTTGTAAACACAAGAAAATTTTAAAAATAAACAAACTTTTAATATAAACAGAAAAGACCCTGCCCTCCTGCAGACAGATGTTTAAATAAATACTTTGGGAGTTGTTTAGTTTTTCAGCATTATTGTTTTCTTTTCCATTCTGCTGCACAAAAAATGGTATATAAATACATCACCAATCTCCATATGGTTTCAATATTTAATTGACTGGAAATTTATTAAAAGATTTTACAAAAACATTTTCTAAATTAAAGCATATACATGTCACTGTTGCAATTTTAATGTTTTGTTTGCTTATAAATGAAGCTGAGTATGCTACATGGCAATTTCAATTTTGCAATGATTTGTGTTTGTCTTATTTTTCAAAGTTGACAATGTATTTACAGGACCTATGCAATAGAAGTGGATTTTTATTTACTCTGTGATATTCTGACATACAAAGGCATATATTTTATTATCCAAAGAGATGAGGAATAATCTTATACGTTTCCATATTCTTTTTATCTAAAGAACTTACTCTTCTGTTTGGTTGGGATAGAGGACTTATTTTCTTGTTGTTGATGATGTTTCATCACTGGTAGTTTAAAGAAGAGATATTTAAGACTAATAATCTTTCTCTCTTACTTCGGGTAGACATGGAGCTTTTGATGACAATTACTCATCCAAAAGACCCGCATGCAGAAACACTTCAAGTAAGAGCCTTTTCATAACACAACCAATATTCTTCAAGATGCTTTACAGATGCCCAGTCCAACATAAGTTCTCCCCCTTCTTCTGTTTTCTGTGTTTTCCACAATTAATTACAAAATGAAAGACCCGAAACAGACTCATTCCCTCTCAGCAAGCCTGCACCACCCCATATGTTCTGATCCATTAGGAGGAACACTGTGCAATTTGTCATTTGACCTGATTTTCAGAGGGAAGTCTGGAATGTTTTAAGTGGTTTCATGCAACAGTTTCCTTTTTATCACAGAAAAGAGTGTTTAATGGTAAGGAGCTGGTAAAAAAAACCAAAAAAATTCTCCAGATAAAATGTTTACTTAGAAAATGAAAATATTTCAATTCCTATCAGCTACTGCTGTTTATCACTGGAGTCATATTTTGACTGTGTTTCATCTCTGTTCCCTGTGGGCCTATCTCCTTCTTTGAATTTTTCTTAACTCAAAAATATTTTTGTGAGAAAAAAAATCTGTTATTCTAACCAGTAAATAGATTTAAATTTGCCTGCTTTGTGCAGAGAATATATGCATATTGAATATTTCATATTAATACTATAGATTTTTATTAATAATATAATTAATGTTCAAATTTAGATGATGATTTCATAATATAACATAGATAACACATGTATGTTTATTTTTATGTCTATAATAAAACAATATTATATTTAATATAAAATGTAATATGTAACATGTACAATAATGTATTATTTTTATATTACTGTAATTAATATACATATTACGTATTTATGCAGCTTAACCTGCATGTCCTAGGATGACTTTATGATGCTGAATTGTATCCCCATCCATCTGTTTAGCCCAGAAATAATTTGGCCTTCTTCTGAGAGAACTGGAGACCAAAAGTCTTTATAAACTGGGATATAATTTTAAGAAAATTCATGGAAGCAAAGAGAAGTTCCATTTTACCATCTTGCTTCTCTAGATGTCTATTAGCTATCTAAAAACACAAAGATGCAAAAATTTTTCATCAACCAATTTAAATATTTGATAAGTCATAAAAATTATAACCATTTAAAAAACACTTATTTGTTAAAAATCCCCAAAGACAAACAATTTTCTAGTTGATATTTACATAGTTTCAGAGTTATTTTCAATGCATAAAACCAGTTTTCCTGTATGAAAGACAGAGCATAACCAGACTGGCATGGTCCTTCAAGGTTGACAGCTTTTGTTGGATTGATTTTGTATGAAAGCTCACAAGACCTTCACAGAGGAACAGGCCCTTATTAATGTCATTTTCTTCAGTCCCCAGAAGCAGACCTGGATGAGGGACTGGTGCTTCAGGCTCCGGTGCCACCCTCATTGGAAGCCACTCTGGAAACTCTCCCAAAACCCACAAATGTGCAGCTGTGGTGGCTGGGCATTGTGAGGTAAGAGTATGTTAAGTTCACCTGATGGCCAGGGTCCCTGGGCTCTTTTTGAGAGCATGTTTAAAAGATCCTTTTGACAAACATACAGGAAACATACATAGAACCTTCCTCTGAGGCATCACTAAGAAGGTGTTTCTCCCTGTGCAATTCCAAAATTCTGTCAGAAGTTTTCTTAGGCCATTCTTCGAAATTTTCAGAGGATGTTCATTTGAAGATGCATTTGCCATGGCAATCCCACAGGTGCTAAACCAGCACTGCTGCAGCAGGGCTGTGTTTAGCCAAATCTACTGCCTCAGCTGCCTGAATGGGTGACTGCAGGAGCACTGCTGCCAGAACCAGCTCGCAAGTGAGGCGGGGCCATGCCAGTCCTCATTTAGATCAGTATATGCTGATCTGTTAATCATCAACCCTCTTGACAAAGGTTTTAATTTTTATTATGCCAGATGTCATTTCTATTAAAATTACATCAGTTATAAAAGTTTAAGCAGTTCTCTATGTGGTGTGGTGGTTTTTTTTTTTTTTTTTTTTTTTTTTTTTTTTTTTTTTTTTTTTTTTTTTCTGGTTCTATTTAGGCTAAGGCTGAAATTCAAAAGTAGGGAATCTTAGAATATCTTAGCATATTCATTATCACTCTAAAGCTAGTTAAAAATAAGCCCCAACTGGATAACTATATTTCTAGTCACAGATTCTTATGAAATAAATATAAAAATGGCAAAAAGCCAGTGCTTGAAATAACATGGAATTAATTTGTCACTCTGTAAAACAAACTAAAGCATGATTAGATATAGTTAGGTAGAGAACAAGACTGAAAGAACTTTCATTTTGTTTCTTTTATGACTTTGTGTTTCCCTTTCCTGCCCAGATACAGGCTGTGTTTGACTTCACTTCACTTGTATTTTTTTTAGCAAGTGCTTAGCTACACTCTCTTTGCCACCATGTATCTGGGCATTTTCCCCCTTCTTTTATCTACTACAAAAATAATAAGTGAAGCTATTTCACTTACACTGGGATAGAATATTTACATTTACAGAGAAAAGAATGCGCAGTAAAGACATGAAGCTGAAAAGCTGAAGCAGGTTCAAGGCTTAAACATCTGATCTATAAATTTCAACCAAATGTTGCCAAGCCCTGCTTTGTTTCAGTCTTGCCTCTTGCGTCAGGGGCAATGGGGAATCAATGTTGACTGGGCTCCTACAGGACCCAGTGCATGTGCTTGCTTTGGGAAATTGCAAAGCAAAACAGAGTGACCCACATCATGCTATCTGGGATATATGTCAATTAGATGATATTAATCGGAAAGAGAGAATCCGTGGGAATCTTCAATACACCAAATCCTTTCTTCTTCTGCCACTAAATTCCAGGAAAAAAAATACCTTTCAAGCCTTTCACAAATATTAAATATTCAAGTTCCCAAATTTGCACAAGAAAGGAAGTTGCTGATTAATAGGAATATTTTCTCCTATTCATCCAAAGAGGCTGAGGCTAAAATCCTGCTTGTCGAAAACTACAGATGTTCTAGGCTTCAGATTAGGGAGGAGCCCTACCTAATGCATCCTAGCTTCTATCAGGCTTTCATTTCAAACTTTTTTGTTAGAAGGCAAACCTGTCAACTTTCAAACTACTGAGATTTAGATCCAAACTTTAACACTGCTAAGAACTGGCAAAGCGTGGACAATTCCCAAAAAGTTATTCTTAGCATTTAATCACAAATACAAGTTAGCTGTTTACAGTTGTCCATCCTGGATATTAGCAAGGGTTGAAAGTACAGTCCTTTAGTCTAAAATAAAATAAAACAGAACTAAGCTAAGACCCAAAACCTTACTTTTTTTTGGCGTGATGTGATATTTCCTGTCGCTGTTATCATTCTGCCAGATGATGCTACTTGCCCTGTACTTTGAAAACACGTATCTGTGTGCTTAAATTCCTCAAACCTTTGCTAAAATAGTTAGGGAATGAAGTACCAGTGATATCAGCTGCCCTAATTAATGCAAAAGCCAGAAACTCCCCTCAGAGGGGTGGTCTTCTTTGCATTGCTCTTATGTTTCTATCAGAGACAGAACTAGACCAGAAGTCTTAGTCTAATCAGGCTTAGAGATGGCATTTAGAACAGGAAGGCAATAAGATATGTGCTCTGGCGTTACCTATGGCATATGAATGAGGGCAGTTAAAGACACAAATGGATCAATTCTGATCACATTCCTTGCAAGTGAAACAGCACATCAGCATAGCCCCTTAGGTTTAGTGAGACTTCGAAGATGTATATGTCAGTCTATGTATCTTGGATTTTAAAATAAAAGAAGGAAATGGCTAAAGGTGAATCCTACCTGGCTATGAAATACCATTTGAATTTGAAAAGAAGGAAAACATTTAAGTTCTCCATGGGGGTGAGCATCAGTAAAGCTTTCAGACTCTTGACAGCTACAGGGATCTTCAAATGTTTAAGTTAACAGTACTTACAGAAATATTGAATAATCAGGAAAGCAACTTTAATGAGGTTAACCCCAGGGAGCACAAGGAGATTTTCCTTCCTTACTGGTTGAGTATTCTCCTTTAGGAGGACAATTGTAACTGTTAGGGTTATTCATTGGGATGATTTTTTACCACTTTCTTCCTTCAGTTATATCCAAAGATGATTTAATATGGAAAATAATCATAAATTGCCATCGAGTTTTGCTTCTGCTTTTGTTATTCAAAGCCAGTCAGAGACTGAACTGCACCAATTGAAAAGATTTGTTAAAAAAAGTGAACTATACCATGCTGCAAAAGCTAGATTTGTAATGGTTAAAATATTTTATTTTAAATTTCTTTTCCTGAAGGTAAGCACATTTGAAGAAAAGCTAAGAAGAAGAGAATATTTTCAGAAGGGAAGAAGGTCATTGTGCTCATGTTTTAATCAGAATAGAACAAATGTGTGAAATGTTGATAAACTGTCAAAAGCAGTTGTAAAGCTACCTCAGTGTTTGACAATGCAAGGTTCTTACTTTGTAAAGTAAGGTAAAGGAAATTAACTCTTTTCACAGAATCACAGAATCATTTAAATTAGAAAAGACCTTCAAGATCTTCTAGTCCAATCTTAGACCAAATCAAGATCGTGCTGAGAGATCTGAAGACTGCGGAACACAGTTCCTTTATGGAGCACGAGGCAATTAACTGAACAGGTGATTTAGGACAGTGGGTAATAATGATCCCTTTCTTTGTTATTACAAAGGAGCAACTCCAAAGGGTAAATTGAACTCTACATAGGATGAATCTCTTTCCTCTCTCTTTACTGAGGTTTGAAAGGATGTAAACCATTGTAAGTTGGATCTTGTGAGCCTAACAGTACACATTTTGCAAAGAGCTGTGTACATTAGTCAGAAGCAGCCACAAAAACACTTGGAATAGTCCAGCCAGACAACTGGTGCATAAAGATGCTGGGAAAGTATGATGACCCTCATTAAAGAAAAATTCCTGCCTTGATTGGTTATTTTGCTCTTGCAAATCTACCATTTCCATGTTTTGATATACAACACACTGTGATAAAGTCATAAACCAAAGTACAATTCCCTTCTCTAAAAAAACAGAGCTGAAAGACCTGATCCAAAGCCAACCAATGTTTTTCTACTGATTTCAATGGACTTTAGATTATGCACATAAAATCAGCTCTAAATTCTCATCTAACCAGCAATGCAACACAGAAAAGACATGACTGATTTTATTGCACACATAAATGTGGGCAGGAACCCTTCTCCCCCAGAATTAAACTTGTTTACCTGATCAGTGTTTAATACCAGGCCTTGCTCATGTGCTTTTTAATGGAGCCCAGCTATAAAATCAAGACTGACACTTTTCTGCAAGAGAGGTGTTGGGTCTGATATCTCAGCTGGCTTCAAATTTGGGTAATTACCTTCTGCCCCTGCAGTTTAAACAAGATACACCATTTGTCTTCATTACCTGCTCTAAAATTGCTCTTCCAATTTGCTGTGCTTTACTGCAATAGCTGCTGCATTTCACTGCACTGCTTTAAGTGGTAGGTGAGCTGATTTCAGAAAGATAGATAGTTTGTATAAAATATTTTGTGATCCTTTGAAGTGAGCAGTGCTCAGAATTATTTTTGATTTTTACAGTCCTTATGGCTATGCCAGGATAGTCACATTAAATATGCTACTCGGCAGGTTTTATTTTTAAAGACTACCATATGGTATATTTTCATCACCCAAGCTATTTCCTAGAACAATTCCATATGAGTGTTTGATGTTAATTTTATTTGGGACTGTACTGAGCTCATCATGCCAGGTTAATTAAAACATGGCAAAGAATTCTCACAATGGACTGATGCTAAAACAGAAGGAAGTGTCAGTTTTCAGTGAATAAAATAGCAATGCTAGAAGGTAATTATTTCCTGTTGTTAGCAGAAAGAAAATAAGAATATTGCAGAGCTCTGGTAAAAAGCAAAACAAAGCACCCCAAAAACCCCCAAAACAATAAAAACCACTAACCGACAACAAAAACAAACAAACAAAAAATTAAATAAAGCCAAAAACAAGATAAAAAAGACAAACCCACCAACAAGAGGCTGTCCAAAATTTGAATCAAAATCAAAAACTGGGGTGAATTTATTCCTTACTTGGCAACACTGAATGTAATATTCAGAACATTGTCATATAACATGTTGTAAGGAACAGAGTACGTGAGTCAATAGGGATGGAAATATACTTCAGTCTGAGTCTTTAATTTATGACTACTGCCACTGATAACTTGAAATATAAAGTGGTTTATCCTCTGTCGGTGCGACACACTCAATTCAAATAAGGCACTTATTTGATGAAACCTATCTATTCTTTAAATGTGTTTCTGCCAGTATTCCTGAACAACAGTCCTTCTCAGAGTCCTGGATTTGTTTTTCACTGTAATTCAGTGGGTTTAATTAATTACTAGAGTGATTCAGTTTTATACCTGTGAAATTCCATAAATTTGAATTCAGGCACTTCCATGCTAGCAGTAGTTATGCAGTGTGGAACAAAATGTCGTGCCAGAAGACCATCAAAGCTGCAGGACTACAGGAAACATTTTTTGGTTGCCTCTAATATTTCTTAAAGTGAAATATACTTTGTTGTGAAGTAAAAATAAACATTATATCTTAAAATAAAAACCAAATGGTAAAAACCAAAATATTTTCTAGCAAAAAAAATCTTTTGAAATCAAGAAGCAAGCAAAATCAGAGCAAGCAATTATGAATCAGTGTACTGGCATTTTTCATTTAGTAGGAGACTAGCCTGCAGGTACTGACACCTGCGTCATGCTTCTGCCCAGAGTGATGTGCTGCTGCTCTACTGCATTTGTTCCAAATGAAAAGCACAAAATTCTAGAAAACTGAAACCCCCATCTCTTAGGACAACAGGGCTAACTGCAAAGGCAGTACAATTTACCTGCACTATGACATTTCATGTTGCTTGTGGAAGAGCCAACCTTCCCTGCAGGAGAAGGTGGAACTCACCAAATACTGTCTACTGCTAATGCATCCCCTCCATTGGAGAGGCAGTTCCTAACCTGGAGAGTACCACTAGAAGAGGAAAACTGAAGAGCAATTGGCTCTTATGGTACTCTTTTCCTCCTCCCCTTCAATTAGAAATTTTTATGATTTGGACCATGGAGCTCACATCTCACATTGATCTACACCAAAAAGCAATATCACCCCTATGCAATACTCGAAGTGTGGGCAGTCCTCTGTCTTCCATACCATGTCAAAAGTTTCAAGGCACAGGCAGAAGCAGTGCTATCACATCTGGAGACCCCACACAGCAAGCCAAGCCTGCCAAGAGGCCTGATCCTTCCTGAAATCCTTATTGGCATCCAGGGCACCAGGACAGGGCTGCGGACATTAGGGAAGCATTAATTAAGTGGTTCTGGGGGGCAGCTTGAAGCCCCACAACCAGAAAGGACAATATCCATGGAGATAACATCCTTAAGCTTCCAAAAACAAAGTACTCTGCTCCATACTTTTACATCTTGATTCCAGGCAGCCCAAGAGAGCTAAAAAGTGGTCAGTCTGACATGGCCATGTGAAGACACACATTCAGCAAAAAGAAAATACTTTCTTTTTTCTCTAAACACTGTTCCTTTATGATGTGTGATAGATTTTTTAAAAAAATATATTACAGCAAGATAGTGATATTTTGTAGTATTGCTTTCCAAAATCCATTTCTTTTCAGGTGGCTGGAAAATGTTTCTGTTACTTTTTTTATTAATCCAGTATGATCTTGCTAAAGTATTTATGGGCCGCAAGCACTCTTATGAAACCCAGATGAAGTTTTGGAATCTAAAAATTTGATCTTAAATTTTTAAAATTAATAAAGATATATTAATGAAAGAGATAGGCAGCTGATGCTTTTTGAAAGTCTGACCTTTTCTGTAATGCAAAACAATCACCTTTAGTGTGTACAATGTTCATTCTTGGCCTTAAAAGATTAGTATATTTGTATTTAACTTTGTTCTCTCAAGAGGAAAGACAAAATTTTCAATTCAGTTTAACATTGTCTTTACTGTTAAATAAAGGTTTAAATGTGCTACATACAACACAGGAAACTGTGAATTATATTTCTTGGGAAGTTTTCTAATCTCACACTATGATCTATTCACTCAAATGCTTATAGAAATTATTGTCAAGTCATCAGACTTCTTTCCACTTCTTAATTTGTCATTTTAGATCCTTTCAAAATTACATCTAGATATTCACTCTGTAACAGCACTCCCATGAAAAATTTGCCAACCAAAGACAAAGAACCGCCTCTCTCATAACACAGTCACAAATCTCAGCTGAACAGTGTCAGTCATA
This sequence comes from Sterrhoptilus dennistouni, assembly GCA_013397095.1. Classification (NCBI taxonomy): domain Eukaryota; kingdom Metazoa; phylum Chordata; class Aves; order Passeriformes; family Zosteropidae; genus Sterrhoptilus; species Sterrhoptilus dennistouni. The sequence goes on from VWZU01019727.1 coordinate 468,370, forward strand.
GTCTGGGTAGAGGTCTGCTTAATACTTTCTGCAGTGATTTAGACGTGTGTGCTGCAGGCCTGGGGGCTCACTTTGGAAATGTACATTCAGTCAGATGGATGTTTATTTTGGGCCCATATTGGGTTACATCATTATGTGCTCGTTTGGCACCAGATTTGGCAGACATTGTTTGCAGGTCTAACACTGCTCCCCCTGCCCCCCCTTAGGTGTGCTATGTGCTACTGGTCAAGGTTCCTGGTTTGAATGTACAATGCACAGCATGTAATGCAGCCAGCCACAAATGGTCCACCTAAATATTTGCCTCTACATTACTGGGGTGCCTCACATCAAATCAAAAAGATGTATCAATATATCATTGCATAAAAAAAAAAATGCATCAACCAATCACACCAATGGCATGAAATTTAACCCGACCAAATTCCAAATTCTGTATCTATAATGAACAGAGTAACACCAGGTACAATAATAAATGGGAAGAGGAGCAGCTGGAGATCAGCCCTGCAGGAAGGGTCTAGGGGTGCTGGCCAAGAGCAGCTCAGTGTGAGGCAGCAGTGTGCCCTGGCAGCCCGAGGGCAAACCCCACCCTGGGTGCATCAAACACAGCACAAGCAGCTGGTCAGAACAGCGGACTGTCCTGCTGTGCCCAGTGCTGGGGTGGCCTCACCTGCAGTGCTGCGGGCTGGGCAGTTTCAGAGGATGTTCAGGTCTCTGAATGCATCCAGAGGAGGGTAACAAAGCTGGTGAAAGGGCTGGAAGAAATGTCCTGTGAGGAGTGGCTGAGGACTCTCTAGTTTGGAGGAAAGGACACCGAGGGGCAACCCCATTGCTCTCTGCACTTCCTGAGGAGGGGAGATGGGAAGGGAGATGCCAATATCCTCTCCCTGGGATCCAATGATTCCCATATGGAAATGGTTCAAAGCTGTGCCAGAGGTTGTTTAGGCTGGACATCAGGAAACTTTTCTTTACTGAGAGAGTGGTCAAACTCTGGGACAGGCTTCCTCTAGAAGTGATCAATGCCTGAAGCTGTCAGTGTTTAGGAAGCCTTTGGACAATGTCCTTGATTATGGTCTTTAAGTTTTGCTCAGCTGTGAAGTGGTCAGGTAGTTGGACTTGAAGATTTTTCTAGGCCCTTCCATCTGAAATATTCTAGCCTAGTTTAGTCCAGTCTATGCAAAAGTAGATGAAAGAGATGAGGTGAAGCTTCATGATACTGTGGTAACTCCAGTGCCAAAAGCCAAGCACCTTACTGAGCTAGCTCTTGTATGCCATTATTATATTTTGAAAGCAGAGTATATTGTTTCACTGAAAGATACTCCTAATAATTAGCTAGTGTGTTGTTTAGCATGGAGTACTTCATGTGCTCAACTGTAAATTCTACTTCCCTTTGAAAAGTCATCTGTATGCATTCCAGACTTTCTGGAATGTCTTGAAAAATGGCAGAACAGAATGTAATACAAATATTTATATACATACATATACATTTATACACATACATTTATATGCATAAATTATTCTTCATACTCTTACTTGCTTTTTTTTGAGTGGTAGGTATCCAGTCACTGATTTGCTCATGGCTTCTCTAACACTAAAAGAGAATAAGGAGAACAGTACGAATCATGCTTTTTCTTTTCTATCTTCCAAATAGTTCTAAGCTCTTAAAAACAGCTATTATATATTTTCATGATTGTTTGTTCAATCACCAATATTATTACAGCAAATGTGTACAATCATTGAGGGCTGTGTAAGGAGTATAAGTTTGCTTGGTCAGAAAAACAGGCATGAATGAACAGTGACAAAACTGGCTGAATATATCGTCTATGTTTTGGGAATTGGCTGTCATTCATGCCTACTATTTAACTAGGACAAAGAATTTTAATTGAGAGACTGACTACAATCTTGTTCAATAAAAGCCCTTCCTTGAAAAAATTAGTGTCAAATGTCATTGCTCTTCATTGATATATCCTCATTACTACAGCTTCAGTCTAACAACAGTCTCTCATCTCAGCAACCAAATTTTCTCCAACTCCTCACTTTTTAAATGCATTTTGTTGTGGTTGTGTAGATGACACATTAATTCACAAGAAAATATTGGTAGATAGTTTTACACACTTAGGACTGAAGAGTAAAGATTTTTGTAGCACCTGAATATAAAACCACCAGAAGTTAACATTTACTTATTTGATAACTCTTTATTTTAGGATGAAGTTACAAAACATAAGAAAACATTCCAGCTGTAAGCCAATGGCTAAAAATCACCCTTAGTGTTGACAAAATGGAAATCAAGGTCTATTTCCTTAAAGAAAGCTTTCATTGAAGCTCAGCTGGTAGTTACTGAAGCAGGAGAATCCCATCTTACAAACCAGAAATTGTTTTGATAGTAAGTTTCTGCAATATCCCCACCTTTTTTATAACATCTTTTGTACACATATCAGCAGAAGTTCTGTTTTCTCTTAGCATCAGCAAGTTTGCCAAAAGTCTTTCTTAGACTAGAACTAGGTTTTGTTTCTTTTGAAAATCCTAGTTCAAATAAGCTAATTTGGATAACATTCATCAGAGAGCTTCAGGCACAAACCACTCCTGACACATTTCATTTCGAAGCATTGATACTTTATACCTCAAAGCACTTAAAGTTTTCAGAGACTTTAGCTAATTTTATCTCAAAGGAGTAAAACCAGCCCAAAGTAAATTAAAATAATATATTGAATAAATTGTATTCGATCAGAAAATGAAGCAAATAATTTGAACTCCAAATAATTTTTTTTTTTTGGTCTGTTGTAGAAAATGCTTTAGCTACATATATACCTGTGTTTGTGTGAATCATCAAATTTTCCACGCATTTATGTGTACATTTACTGATAAGTAGCTGTGTTGCTGCCAAGACTGTCTAACTGCATAAATGAAGCTATATTTGTAGGGAACTGCAATAATCTTTATTAGACCAACTGATAAAGCTGGTAGGAAACAAACAAGCTTGCAGGCTTACAAGGCCTGCTCCAGATCTGGAACAGATGCAACGACCTCAGGCTAAATACTCACTGCAGACAACTGTTCTGAGTTTCTCTTGATTATGTTAAATTTGAGGCAATATGAGATAATTGAAAAAAAAAAATAGTGACGGGCACGAGAAGAGCATAAGGGCAGGTTAGCAAAAGGGGAGATGATAGCGTTGCTTACCCCAATGAGAAAAGCAGAAACTGAGTGAGGGAATAATTATCAGCTTGAACTGGGAGATGCAAGTGCCACTTTTTGCTTCAGCTGAATAATGAGGGAATTAAATATCTTTTAGTTTTGTGATAGCTAAAACAATGGAATGCAAAAAAAGGAAGCAATCAGCATGGAGAAACCTAGTCTGGATCTGAGGAATAAGCTGATATATATTTTTTGGGGAAAATTTTCTTGTAACCAGTTTCTGATTTCCTTTGTCTTGAGACCCAAATCCCACTGCCTCACTTTTGCCAACCACTATCTGCAGGCATTTCATGGAAGCACTGAAATATATTCGGCTTGTTCAGCAGGCTGGTTTGCTTTTGTTCTGGTCCTATTTATTGATCCCTTTCATGGTGTTTTCCCCTGCCTCCACAAACAGTCCTACTGCACCACCATGGGTACAGCATGTCTGGTGACATATATAGCAATGATAACTTAAATTAAAGAATTTTAATTTAAAATACCTTAGCACTTTAAGGGATTTCGTTTGTAATATAGCTAGATTATGTAAAAAGAATGGACTTTTTTTGCACTAGAAGCACTCTGAGATATTTCAGCACTAGAATCTAGAGATGATTTTCATCCTCTGAAGGACAAGGTGCAAACATGTTCAATAATTTTGTTATTATCCGCTGCATCAAGCAGCAGATGTATTTGCTTCAAAAAATGTAGTAATTCACTCACTCTTGGCTGCGTAAAAAACACTAGACAGAGAATGAAATAATAATGCTTCTCACATAATACAGAAAGAAAAGTTTCGACATGATTTTGAAACACTATCCCAGGGAAACATTTCTTTGTTCCAGGATAATTAAGTTAAAATATTTAATACTAAATTATGATGAAGTTGAAATTGTATAAGGAAATCCATTGTGTTCCAGAAAGTGCCTTCTTCCAAGTCTGTGCACAGAAAAGGTAACACTCCCTTGAGGGAGTGTGTGCAGCAATGGAGAGGGCAGTGCCTGTGTACTGCCAAGCAGCCTCCATGAGGTTGCAAAGAAATGTCTGTGGAAATGGAGATGAGGAAGAGAAACAGGATGAAAAGAGTTGACTCAGTTCCCTCCTTTGTTAACAACTTCGTGTGTGAGCTCGCTTAGGACTCATTCATAAACATCACAGCAACACATTTTAGATACAGTTCTGCTCATTTAAGGAGTAATTCTAGTCCAAGCCTCCCTATACCATGGCAAGCAAGAATTACTCACCTAAAATAAAGGGATTCAGTGATGCCAGAATGCTAGGCAAAGACCTTAAAAATATGCACAGCCATAGCCTGTACCCATTAGGCTGATATAGCAAAGTATGGTCAATGACGCTATGGAGTCTAAAGGAGTAGGAAAAGCTAAGATAAGTCATCATCAAGCTCAGTCTTAATTATGATTGCTCCCCTCACTTCTGCTGAGTAGAAAGTGTAAAGGTGTCAGAGCATAAGGAAAACAGCATCAGTCAGATGACTGACATTCATCTACCTCTTTGGGAAATAGACATTGGACAGTACACACATATATGCACTGATAAGATATATACNNNNATATATAGGAAAGACTTAGCCATGGAATCCAGTTGTGGGATGAATAAGATCTCCAAAACAAAACTCGATCCAAAGATGGTCCCTCCACTCAGTCATCTGACTAATACAAGTCCAATAAAAATTAAATGCTTGATTCAGAAAGAGCTTTTTTGACTGTAAACATAAGCCCCTTCCCTGTTCCAGTGCTATTCTTATTTCTAAACCCAGAGGAAGTGGATGTGTTAGCCCTAAATCAGGATTTTAAAAAGAAAAAAGAAAAGAAAAGAAAAAAAGAACAAAACCCAACCAACCAAACAAAAAAATCCTAGATTTGCATCTTTTCATAGTTTTCTTTAACATAAATGTTTCTCATCTGTGACTTTTTCCATTGAAAAGATAACTTTTTCCCAGTAGTTCTATATACATTTTTATAATAGCATAACAAAAAAAGCATTTTTTTTCCCAAAGACATCTGTTTATTCTATATAGTAGTTTTCATTTTCATTAACTTGTTTTTCTTATTCATCCCTTTACTCCGCATACTCATCTGTAATATTCTGCCTCTTTTATTCTTATTTTTGTGGCTTAGATTTTCATCAGCAAACCAGAAAATATTTGTTTTATGTCTTGATTTATCTTATCATTTCAGTAAACTTTTTCTGACAATGTTCATACTGTAGTTAGTGTGTGTAGAGATGATAACAGTTGCATTGATTACTTTACTGACAAGTAATAATAAAAGGAAGGAAAGTAACTGCAATGCCTTCTCAAGGATGAGAAATTTTTCTGTATTATAAAGGAGAAGGCAGAGTGATATAAGCTATAGCAATAAAGAGGAAAATTAATTCCAAGCTTTTACAGATGACTGCAGCTGTATTGCTTAGTATGCATGTCAGCTGCAGGAGAATGTTTAAGGAGATTCAGCTCCACAGTAACAAACCACAAAGCTTCTTAAATGGCCCAAATTCAGCAGTAGAGTAAAACACTGAAGTCAGAGGAATAACAAAATAGGTAAATTTAGCATGCTATTTTCTGCATCTTTTAATAATTAAAACAAAATTAGAGGGGAAACACTTGGTCTCTACTAAGTTGTTTTTACAGACAGGTTACCAATACCATATTAAAGAGAATGCTAAAGCAAGATAAAGTGCTTTCCTTTCATTTTTAATATATTTCTCTAGATAGAAGAACATTGTACGACCTTTCATGCTAGAACTAATAGACTTTGGTAGTGATATTCATTGCAATACTTCTATATTTCCATCTATAGGGAATGCAGATTATGGTATTAGATCCAGGACAAGTTTAAAAATAGAAGCACAATATTATTAAAACAGAAGTCACCATTAGAGCCTTCACCTCACCAAAAAGCCCACTGCTGAAAAGTCATACTATGCTCCAAAGGGTAAAGACAGAATTAAATGAGAGTTTAGTCCATTACCCTGATTTGAGTACAGGTAGCAGAAAAAAGCAGTAGCAACTAATATCTAGTTTTATAATAGTTACAATATTTCTCAAAATATATTCTTTCATATCTGGTACAGCATATTTCTGATTTTCTTTGCCAACAAAAAAGTTTAAACACTTTAAAGGCATAATAAACAAATACATTTTTCTTATATCTGAAAATCGATTGCTATTGTATTTATTTAATTTTTTTTTACTTTTTCAAATTCTAAATGCAGAAGACCCTTCAAAACTTTACTGAAAAAATTACAAGAGAGTTTTATTTTGAATCTTTCACTTTACAAGAAAAGCAGAAGAAGAGAAGAGTGGTTTACTATCATTTTTGTAAATCTATTATGACATTTTTGGAAACTTCTAGATGATTTGGGCTTTAAAGTCTTCTTCTCTAAGAAGAGTTTTGCAATTCCAAAAAGGCACTTTACAGAGCGTATGTTTCAAGAGTTGCATCTGTACTGCAAGATAACTGTTCTCTGTGGAACTGAGAATCTCAGCAATGAGATTCTTTGATCACCAAGCCCAGGGTGCTGCTGGATGATCTGTGTGGACCCCTGCCGGGTTTCTATCAAAGAAAAACAGCCTGCAGGAAGGTTAGTGACAAAGCAGGTTTCATCCTCAAATTACTGTCATGAGGAAGGCGTATCATAACAGAATAAGGGGTGAATGGAGATGGCATTTCATTTGCCAGAAATTTTACTTTACTTTGAATTTTTATCAGCCTCACTGGGACAATTAATATATTGCAGTTAAGCCTGTCACTCAGTTTTTGAGGACTGGAACCTAAAACGGAAGGGAACACCTGTAGTGCAGAACTGAAGTTAGAGTGCTCTCCTCCCCAAATCCACTTGCTCTGGAGGGTGCCTCCTGATCTAGGAGTGCCCCCCTGACACTGACCCAGCTGGTCTCTGTTGTTCAAGATAAAGGTGTTTCCCCATTACTAATGCCCAAGTGCAACTGCTTTGGTGCTTCCTGGATAGATTCCGACCTTGGAAACCACATGCAGCTCTAGCACTCCTATGAGATCCAGAACTGACACATTCATCTCAATAAATGCTGGAGCGTTGCCACCTCACCACAGAATTACAGAATCAATTAGGCTGGAAAAGACCTCTGAAATTATCGAGTCCAACCTGTTACTAAACACCACTCTCTCAACTAGACCATGGAACTGAGTGCCATATCCAGGCTTTCCTTAAAACTTCCTGGGCAGCTTATTCTGATGTCTAATCACCCTTCCTGTGAAGAAATTATTCTGAATATCCAACATAAACTCCCCTGGATTATGGTGTCCCAGCTCTAGCTACCTAGAGGCTGACTGCCACCTGGGTACAACAACCTCCTTTCCTTTATGTAGTTGTAGAGAGCAATAGGATCCCTCTCCAGCCTCCTTTTCTCCAGGCTAAATTCCCAGCTTTTTCAGGCACTCCACATCAAACTTGTGCTTCAGACCTTTCCCCAGCTCCATTTCCCTTCTCTGGACTTTCTCCAGCACCTCAATGATCTTCTTGCAGTGAGGGGCAAAAAACTGGACACAGGAGTCAATGTGTAGTGTCAGCAGTACTGAGTACAGGGAGACAATCACTGTCCTGGTCCTGCTGGCCACACTATTGCTGGTACAGGCCAGGTGCCATTGGCCTTCTTGGCCACCTGGGCACAGCTGGCTCATGTTCAGTCACTGTCAACCAGCACCCCCAGGTCCTTTTCCACCTGGCAGGTTTCCAGCCACTCTATCTTCAGCCTGTAGTGGGGCTGCACCTACTACAGCCCTGGGGAACACCTCAGGTGACCAGCTGCCAGCTGGATGTAGTACCACTCACCACCACTCTGGACCTGGCCATCAACCACCTTATGACTCAGAGAGAGCATGCTCCCCTAAGCCACAAACAGCCAGTTGCAGTTTACAGCCTAAAAGTCTCCTGGAAAACAGTCATGCTGACCTTTCTAACTCTGCCGTGTAAGGGAATCAGCAGAAGGAGAGAACAAGAATGAATAAAAAAGAAAATTTTGTCAATTCTATTTATTGTTTCCACCTCTTCAACAGAACTGCACAGTTCAAAACACTGGGCTGTCAGTGCAGGACATGTGTTGATTTTAATAATTAAGCACTGCTGGATTGCTGACACTATTAGTCAGGGGTCAGTAGACATTTTCATTACAGTTGCCATTTTCCAAGACTTCATAAATGTCATTTTGATTCATGCTGGGTTGAGACTTAGAGTGTAGGTTATCAACTTCCTGGCACTTTTGCCTCACCATAATAATCTATTTTTAAAGTTTTTTAACCACAGCAATTAAGATTTTTTTCAGTCTGCTTCCATTAGCACTCTGTAAGCTGTGGGAACTGAAAAAATAGGGATTTTGAAACCTCATTTCTTCTCACTCTGTAACAAACAACACTGAAGCCTTTGGGTCTGGAGATGGAGTAGCAGAGAACAGTATAAATCAATGGAGGACTGTTGGAGTTGTCAAGATCGGGTTCTTAAGGTCTTGTGAGAGAAGTCTGAGGTATAGGCAACTTTTCTTTGAATGTAGTACCACCCTCCAAGACACAGGTGTTAGGAAAGGAAATATCCTTTAGAGCTCATCCAGTAGATGGAGATCATCTGATAGCTGAGCCAATACAAGGCATGAGGATGTTGGAAAACCTTCACTGTTGCCCTGCTATTCCCTTTCCTCCTCTCCTGCCATACAGCAAATTATGTTATTTACTGAGCTCTATTTCACTGTCAGCTAATGGATCTCCTATATGCATCTGTGCTATAAGAAATTATACATTAACAGTTTGTCAGCTAGACCTCCCTGCACACTAATCCCAAATTTAACACAGTTTTCCCTCAGGAAGAATTCTAAGTGTTCTAAGAATTTGTTGTGACAGAAAAAGGATGCATTCCTTGCCACTATATATAGATGTCCTTGCAACACATAATAGTTCTATTTTGACGACCCAGATGAATTTGTCTGTTTGGACTTCAGCTACTTGTTTTCCTTCGTGATATCTAGAAGACCTGCAGCAATTTGCTTTTCATAGTGGCTTTTTTCTATTTTACTTTTTTGTTTGGTTGTTTTTTTTTTTTTTTTCTTGTCTTTCTTATCCAGCTTTGCATTGGGAGAGCACAAAATCTCAAGAACCTTTCCATATAGGCTCAAGTCTCAGTGCTAGTAAATACATTTGCCTGTTAGGAATAGATAACATGCACTGTAACACAGTGCTCAGGTCATGGACAGACCTCTGCTCACCCAGGAGAGATGGCACTTGAAGTGGAAGGCCAGTTCAGAGAAAAAAAAAAGGCTTATGCTTCTACAGTGTGTATTCTTCTTATCCAGCTCTTACCAATCAAAAGTGCCAAACAAAACTTCAGGAGAGCAAGCATAAAAGGAACTTGCTCTTCTGTTTTAGATTAATTATATGACACATTAGATAAATACAGAATAAAGAACGCACAATTCTCTTGCTATTCTCTCTATCGAAGTGAACAGTATATACAATGAACAGTATATGAAATAGATCCCACTATCCCATATTTTTCCTATTTATTAGTGATTTTTATAATATGATTAAAAGGATAGTATGCTACAGGCTAGCATGGGGAGCTTTGATTCAATGGTTGTTGGGATTTCTTGATGTTCTTGAATTGTTAGGCTGAAGCACATTACTCCCAGAGAAAAATGTATGCTTGTGCTCACTTGAAGAATTCCAATTACTTGGAAAACCATTTTCACCTGTTCCCAAAAAGAAACTCCAGTGTTGACTAGAGCCTAAATTCTGAGAAAAACTGGTAAAATATTTTTCATGTCTATTAATTGCCTAAAAAACACTACCTTGAGCAAAGGGTTGATAGGCACCAGAAAATTAAATGAATTTATTTCAAATGCATGGCCTGAAAGCGAAAGTACTGGAGAAATTCTATTGTTTGTTGAATTTTGATTAGATTGAAAATGCAATGAATTTGCATGAAACACACAAAAAAAAAGATTTTTAATATAGTCATTTACCTTAGTTACTACTCTTCAAGTTTAGTCATATACAGCTATTTTCAAGAAAGGGAACATCAAAATTATGTGAATTTAAATTTGAACAGAAATATTTCTTTATTTTATGTGAAGCAGTAACTTACCAATTTCATTCTGAGTTTCAGATTTAAACAAAATGTCATCAAAGCAGTAAAGATTCATGTATACATGAAAAGAAAGACAAAGTCAAAAGATTCAAATCCAAAAAAATTAAGTTTTTATGTTTTAATATGCAGTAAACCAAGCTATCAGAATTCAATTTTGCTCATGTTTCTTAATATTCCCTTTGTGGTATTGAAAAAAGTAAAATACAGAAAATTTTTCATAGTTTTCATTTGATGAAAATTGCTTTGGTTTACCTTGAAAAGATAAGAAGCAAATATAATTTTTTATATACATATACAAATGACAGCTTCCAAATACCTATTTATCTTCAGTTGTGTTACTCTTTTGCAGTTTTGTCTATAGAGGCTTTGGAACCTTGGCACTGAATAATCATGTTTAAAGAGAAATCACATCCCTCTGCAGTTATTACAACCACAAAGCAGATGTAGGTGAGAAGCAGTTCATGACTATATTACCCACTCTGTAATTGTAAGTGTGGCAATTACCTGAAAGGCAGAGTCAGCATTCCAGTTCATGACTCACAGCAAAGCTACCTGTAAAATTTTACTGAAATTTGTTGAAAAAGCTCATATAAACTGTTAGGAAAAAAAAATTATAAAAAAAATTGATATCCAGAATTTTCTGTGTAATTACCACAACGAGATAAAAATATCCATAGGTTTATGAGGAGTTTGATAGAGAGCAAATGAAAAAACAGCCAAACAAAAAAACCCACACCAAAAGAGTACCTATATTGACTATGAAAGAAAATTCAAAATCTTGGAAAATGTTAATTAAAAATTCAAGACATAACATTCAGCCAAGTATATCAAACAAATTGTCTTTCATTTTTCACGTCTAAACATGTTATATTTTTCAGCTGCACATTTGATTCTATTTCAAAAGAGTAGTCATTTCAGTCAAAGACTGAAGCACTGTTTTATTGCTTTGCTGTCTTGAGCCCCAATTGCCCTGATCAGCTGTAACCATCATTATCTGTAATGAGTTTCGTCAAGAGTTTCTCCCCACCAAGGGCTTTGTCTGCTGGTGCAGAGGGCAGCTCGGGCCCGTATGTGACCTTGGATCAGGCTGCTGTGAAGGGACTGTGAGAGGGCCCCTCCAGGTCTCCACCTGCACTTGGGGCTGAATGCAAGCTCAGGACCTGCACCTGGTGTAGGGAAGGGTTGTAGGGACTTGTCTTGCACCAACCTCACATGGACCTTGACCCTGTTTTTACATCCCTTTCTTGTCCTTTGTCCTGAACACTTGTGGAATCATAGAATGGTTTGGGCTGTAAAGGACATTAGAGATCCAACCCTCTTGTTCCAACCCTCTGCCATGGGCAGGGACACCCTCCACTAGACCAGCTTGCTCAGGGCTCCATCCAGCTTGGCCTTGAACATTTCCAGAGATGCAACATACACAGCTTCTCAGAGCAGCCTGTTCCAGTGCCTCACCACCCTCACAGTAAAGAATTTCTTCCTATCAGCAAACCTAAACTCTATTCCTTTAGTCATCACCTGTATTGCTGGTGCTTGGTTATCTCTGCCCTGCTGGATGACCCTGGTTTGCACCTTCTTTGCGGAGGCATGATAGGACTGCATCCATGCCAACGAGGACCCTGACTGGACCCCCCATCTGTGACTCAGTTCCTCGCTCCCACAGCCCCGTGGGATCATCTTGTGATTTCAATGTCCTGGAAATAATGAGCCAAAGTGGATCATGCCAGCAATTTTGAAATGTGTAGGCATGAAAAAAATAGGAACTTGTCAGGATGGACATTTCTCATTAACATTAACTGTTAACAGCAGTTAACATTTTTTTCATTAAAAAAGGATACTGGAGGAGAAAAAAACCCCTCCTAAATCCCAAACTGTTCTTGTGTTGCTTTGCATTTGCCCCACTTGACTATCTACATGTGGCACCTGGGAGGAATTGTAGATGAACTTGACTGATGTTTCTAAAAAAGTTGTGGAACCTGTGCTGAAGACCTTCCCATAGAGAAGTGCAAGTAGTTTAGTCATCATGCACATCAAACATTCTCCAAAAAGACCATGAATTTAACAAATTCGCTCTAACTGCTTTCTGTCTCATGTTTTAATTATTGTAAATCAAGCATGAATATCTGGACAACTGATTAATTTCCCTCATTAAGAAATATTTTGATAGTCTATGCATTTTAGAGTGTGACATTTGGTTGCATTAAATATAAACTTTGCAATTTAACTTTTTGTGAGGAATTCCATTAGTTTGAGCATTGAGGTGTCATCTATTTCATCTTGTTCCATTCAATAAACTTTTTTTTCAGATACTGGCACTGATTAACTATATGTAATTACAAATGATAATGAGACTATAGAGGTAGGTAAACAGTAACATGAGATTTGCTTAATAATCGGTTCTTTCTTCCTCCTTAATTTCAAGGTAGTAAACAATGCTAGCAGCAGGTTCATTAAGGGAGTCAGTACTTTTATGGACAGTTAAATACTAATTGTAAAGGTTGCTGCATTCAAGCGTATTGTATCTTCTTTTTTTCTGCTTTTTTAATTAGAGGAAAAGTCAAGAAGAACCACATTCTTCAGATAGGAACATCAGTTTTAGAGGAAGCACGAAGTTATATATAATCAGAAATTTAAGACCCAGAACACTTGCCATACTGATACTGTTTAGATTTAAAAAAGAAGGAAATTTTCCTTTTTTTATGGTTTTGTTTTGTTTTTTTCATTGCAGTTTCTAGCCACATTTCTTCCTCTATATTTTTTGGATGGAAAGCATAATTTTAATTGTGTGTCTGTAAGACAAAGAAATAAGACTCATGATTTTTCATGGCAAAACTGTATATTCATACAGAAAAAAAGAAGTATGTGTTGTGGGTGAAATGCTGTTTATCACTGTCCTCACCCATGTTCTAAATCTCAAAATGAGGAAAAAAAACATTTTTCACTTTGTTTTTTGAGATTTTTCCTTTATTATCTCTAACTTTTTATCCGTACAAGTAAGCTTAAGGCAAAGGATTTGGGGAATATTAGTGCTGAGCAGAAAAGAGCAAGTGAATTACATAAACAATACTTTTTAGCTACTAAAGATGAATCCAAATTACAATTTCAACACATCACACATTCCAGTATTTCTTCATTTTGTCTCAGATAAGAATAAATGGCAAATATATTCAGATTTTCACAGAAGGGAAATCTTCTGAATTCATCATTTTAATTGTTAAAATTCCTGTGATTAGGATAAAAAGGTGTCAAAAACTTCCCACCGAAGCTAAAGTCCATCAAAAGTTTGATCCTTGCTTTCCAAACACCAAAATATTTTTTCTTCAGTGTGCTTACTCCAATGCAAATATAATGTGGTATATTTGTGGTATACAGGCAATAAAATAAAATAACTAACTAGTAACAAAGTCAAAACAAAGCACTGCATGTACAGTTCTTTGCCTAAGGAGAAAATGACAGAGGGAATTGATAAGACATGACTAAAATTACTTAGAATGTTTAACGCATTTCTGGAATCTGCTCTCACATGATATCAGTGGGGGTACTGCAAGAACCTATAAAGTAAAGAAGTTGTTGCTTTTTATTCTTGCATCAAACTGAAACATTGTGATTGTTTTTCATTTTCTGTTTAGGTTTCCCTATGGCTATGTCTGTACAATCAAACAGCTTGATGCAGAAAGAAAAGATCAGTAGATCAAAGCAGTTGGCACTCAGGATCTTACACCCACACTGCATGTGGCTGGAGATTTTACTGAATTTCACCAGGTCCCACACATCCCAAATGTCTCCAGCGCACATTTTGTTGCGTAAAGAACAGAATAGTGGTACTGCACATGTGGCCTCTGGAAGGACTCCATCTTCTGTGCACTGAAACATTTCTCTGACTAAACCCATGTGTGGATACCACAAAAACTTCAGTTCTGTTCTCCACCAAAATGCTGGTTTAAACACAGCATGTGTCAGATGAAGCTGCCTTCATGTTGCTAGCTGGAGTACATGTCCTCATGATCTCACTTTTAGCAATGCACCACAAGCCCAAGAGTCTCACTCAAAATGCACAACAGCACTTTGAGTAGGGGAGGCCCACAGTGAATCATGGGTGACACATCCTAATCTGGAGAGCACAGCTAGATAACACAGGAGCTGTCTGATCACATGGCAACCACTAAGCTTCAGCAAATTGCAATGTTTCAGATGGCACTTATCATGAAATAATTTTGCTTGATTTCTTTGTGGGCAAATAAAGACCTCAAAATTAACTTTCAAAGGTTTTAGTTGTAGGCATAAGTCCTGAAATTATTGCCTTTAAATTAGCTATTAATATTTTTGAAAAAGTCTTGAATCTTGGTAACACTAAGATAAGCAGGATGCTAGAGGAACAACAGATGTTTATCTTGGGTCACATCCCAGCATTTTAGGTGGCCACAGTGTACTATTATCACGTTATTTGTGATAAAATGCACAACATTGAAATACAGGAGTTCACTCAGCTAATAAAAAGACCTGCAGTATTTAAATAGGTGCTGGTTTCAACCAGAAAGTTTGCCATGCTTGTATTTCTTGTGCTAAGCTATGGTCATGAGCCATATTGAACTATTAGAAAGCAAATGAAGGTTACAAAGGTGGTGGAAGGTCTAGAGTGGAAGCTGTTATGAGGAGCAGCTCAGGTCTCTTGGTCTGATCAGCCTGCAGAGGAATGGATTGCGAGGAAATCTCATTGCAGTCTGCAGCTTCCTCACAAGGGGAAGCAGACAAGCAGACATTGATCCCTTCACTGTGTGACCAGTGACAGGACATGAGGGAATGTCAGGAAACTGGAAACTGTGTCTGCATATTAGGAACACTGGAAAAGACTCCCCAGGGAAGTAATCATAGCTCCAAGCCTAACAGAGTTCAAGAAATCTTTAGACAATTCTCTCAGGTACACAGTGCCATTCTTGGGGCTGCTCTGTGCAGGACCAGGAGTTGGATTTCGATGATCCTTGTGGGTCTCTTTCATTTCTGGATATTATATGATTCTATGCTATGATTATCTTTTAAAACAAAGAAAGGAGAATTATACTAATAGTACTAAATGTACAGCTACAAAATGATTAGGGCTATCACTTATGAAATGGGAGATCCAAAACGTATGTCCAGCTAACTCAGAAGCGTTTCCAGTGCCCATATGTTCCCAGAAGGATACTTTAGCCCAGGAAAGAGCCATCCAACATCAAGTTTCTGAAAGTCACAGCAAAGAATGCAGCAGAGAGAAGAAACCACTCAGTCAAAACACAAGGAAAAGGTAATATTTTGCAGCTTAGTGCTACAAAGACATTCAGCTTGAAAAGTGGGACTCAGGATTCCTTGTGTTATATGAAACAAATACTGAAAAAATTTAACAAGAAATAAGTAAAAATAGAAAAAATCCTACTCAATTATTTGAAAAAAAGTCAGAGAATGAACATTCAGACCCAGATTCAGAGTTGCTGTTGCCATGAGTAACATGGCTTATCTGAGGAACAGGGACTGGGTTTAATTTGTATCCTCTGTGTGTCCTGGTAACTAAGCTACTCTCTCAGTGGAGAGAAAAGATTGCTGGACAGAGATTCACTTGACCACATATAGTCACCTATAATCTTCCAGAAAGAGATTAGATCAGTTGAATCCCACAACAATCTTGACTACAAATGGACACTAGATCAGATAAAGGTACCTCAAGTAAGATGAAAGAAGTTACTTTGGTAACTAGGTGTCCCTAGGAAACTGTGATGGCAGTAGGGGCTTAAATCTGGGACTTAGAATTGCCGTTTGGGTACTTAGATAAGATATTCTACTACATTAGACACCTCAGCCTTTTATTAGATATAGGTCTTACTGATGATACAGGCAAGAGATAAATCCAATTTCTTCTTACAGTTTTCTTCCTTGGTTAGCAATATCCCAGCCTACAAGGGACACTTGCAGCACATTGAAGCACAACAAAGGAAGTAAAACACAGCTTAAGTGCAGAGGTGTTTTAAAATGTTGAGTGATACAGTGCTGTGAGTTGCACAATTATTAGAATTTAGCCACTTAATAAGGTAGCATTTCTGATTACGTGCACCAGCTACCTCTGTGTATTGCAAATCTGAAAATAAGTTAGAAATTACAATTTATTTTAAAGATGTTTCTATTTCAGTTAATGGCATGGAAAAATCTAAAAAAATTTGTTCCATCAAAAGAATCAACTTAGTTTAATAGACACAAGAAACTTTTTATGCAAAAGCTTTTAAAGATACCCTTTAGAGTTTTAGATAAATTTATGTTTATAGCAGCTGATTCATAAGTAGAAAACAGAATACTGTAAAGTTTTATTCATCATACACTTTCAAATTTACTAAATCGAGATAAACAGAATGGGAATGCAAAGATTTTTTTTTTCTTCTGATTAATTTCATGGTAATTCAAAGTGTTTCAGTTTTAAATTAATTGTTTGAATACTAAATTATGCAGCTTTATGATCCAGGAGATAAGCAGAGCTCTAAAGATGCCTCTGAGACTTGAAAGAGACAGCATTAGAAGCTCATTATTGCCGGCACATTTAACATGGTTAAAGTAGGGGAAAATAGCCATTAAGTTAATGTAATAGTTAAACTGCATTAATTTGAAAAACTGCCCAGTGAAATGCTTACAGTGATGGTGTTGAGGTTTTGTTTGGCTTTTTGGTTGGTTTGTTGGGNTTTGTTTTTTTTGTTTTTTTTTTTTTTTTTTTTTTTTTTAATTCTGTAGCATCTTCAAATACTGAAGAGTCAAAACCATTTAAAGTGTAGTTCTTTTCAAGCAACTTAACATAATGTTTATACTTGAAATATTCAGTTTATCACTGAAATGTGTGTCAGAGCATCAACTTTTTCTAAAGATAGAAGAGCAGATGTTAATATGCATAGAAGATGAATGAATTCAGGACTATTGGGTGATAACGAACAAACAAAGCTCCAACTCTCCTTCCCATTAGTCCCTTCATCCTCCAGGTCTTTTTTTCCAAACTTTGAAAAGTAATAGAACTTAATGAAAGTAACAGTACTTTTCTCCTAATTACTTAAAACATCAAAGTAAACATTACAAACTGTTGAAAAGGAGAACAAAAAGGTAACACCTAAGTCCTAGAAAAGCTCACACTGAAGAAACACAATGATTAATATCATAGGGTTAGATTTAATACACTTTATGTGTCCTAAAATGAATTAATCAACCCCACAAAAGTAAAATGCAGAGCAATCCCCAAGACGTATATATGGCTTACCACTTGCTAGTGGTTGCAGAGTATAGTGCTATGTTTAATGTCCCCTGAAAAATTTCTATCATATTAATTATACAAACTTCGGGTATTTTTCTTTATTGCTGTTGCAGTTTCGCCACTTTTTTGTTATCTTGTCACATTTTTGGTCTCAATAATTACCTTGGTAACAGAACCCATTGCTCTACCACTTTGGAAAAAAAAAATAAAGATGTTACTCCTTAGAATTTCACTTCAAATTGCTTCTTGTGTTTTAGATTTGAGACAATAATCTACTGAGGTTCTACTACTCTAACTTTGTAAGGATTGTTGCAGATCCCAAAGGTTCTAGCTGCAGGTGGTGGCATTAGGTAGAAGTGAGGCAATACCTTTCAGAGCATCAAGCTGAGGAACGCAATGTGGAGTACAGCTGTCTCAAGAAACAACATACAGAAAGAGTAGCATTCACAGAATTTCATGGTCAGGGTGTATCCTTAAATGGGAGCAATAACTAGGTAATATAAAGATTAGAGCTACTTCCCATACACTGGTGTCATATGCTGATGTATCACACCTGACTTGACACCTGATGTCATGGTCTCTTTTGGTGGCCAGGAGTGTGGGGCAGATGGGCTGGGACTGAGCAAACAAGAACTGGAACGAGACTTGGGCTTTTCAAGAAGCTTATCACTGACGCTGCCTCAAAGTAGAACCTCCCAAATCTCCTGCCAAAGCAACGAGTAAACTGGTCCGGGCCAGGTGAAAAAAAAATAAAGTTGGGTAAATTTGGCACCTGCTTTGTACCTCCTCTTACACTGTGTATGCTGCTTCTGCCCAAGTGACTTTCTACTTTTGATGGCAGAAGAGGAGAAATAAAAATGAAAGATTGGTCTCTGTTCTTAATATCAGACACAGAATTAGCACACAGGAACTCCTAAGTCATGAGCTAAAACAGTGCAACTACTCTTCATTCTTTTTTAGTAATTTTTTCTTCCCATGAGCCCTGACTACAGAATCACAGAGTATATTATTCCTCCGCCCTATCCCCAGGCAATGGTGGAAGGCTCAAGAGCTGCACGTTACTCATTTGCAAAATAATTAGAAACCTGGTCTATATGGGGATCAAATGTCTACCTGAGGAAGAGGTTGCATCTCTGTTCTGTCCATGTTAATTATCAGGCTTTTGTAGCATTGGAAATGGGTGCCAAAACCCAAATACTTCAAATTTGACATGGAGAAGTAGAACCAAAAGATGGAGAAAGACATCAGGAGTATTTTTCACCTCTACTTTTTAAAGTAGAGTAAGCCATAGACTTCCTGAATCCTAGAGCTCCAAACTCAAACCTGGTAAAATAAACTCAATGGGATTTTTTTCTAAAGTTGGTGTAGTTACCTCAACTATAACTTGTCAGAGATCATAAGTAAGTAGAAAATAAAGCAAAATTAAGAGCTCAATACCTTTAGATCCCATTTGAAGAAAACCTTTTCTACTACTAAATCAACTGGAAATTTATTGAGGTAAGAGCAACCTCTAATTTACTGTTCTCAATACCTGCACTGTAAATTGTCTTTTTTCTTGTGTTGGCTACCTTAAATTCTAGTGCGTTTTCGTGACTTACTAAGGCTTTCTTAAATTTAAAAAAAAAACCAAACAAAAAAAAAGAAACAAAGTTTTAAATCAGTCTGTATTTTCCACTGAGACTTCAATATGCTCAAATATTTACTAAAACATTATTAACATAAGTAATGATTCCTTATTTCCTTTTAAGAAATGTCCAGGCTATACCAAAATCACCTTTGGTGAAGATATATTTTGGAAGATACTTTTAAGACCAATTTAACAATTTTCCAAAATGAAGAAACTGTTACCTGGTATTCCATGCTAGTGAAGTGAATGTATCAGCAAATGAAAAAATCCTCTTCCTTCCCACTGTATTTCCTCCCCTCTCCTGAATTTTCTACACTGATTATATGACCTTCACTGACATGATATTAAAAAAAAAAAAAAAAAAGGAAAACAGCTTTTCATTTGTTGGCAAATTCACTTTGTTATCTCCAGAAAAAAATTTAAGTAGATGATTCTCTGACAATCTTTACAAGGAAATCTGAACCAAGTTTATGCCCTCCAAACAGGAGCAGAGCACTATTCCTATGTAAAAGGGATGCTCCAAAACCATTATAGTTACATACAGCAGAAAAGTTTTATGTTTACATACGGGTAACAAATGGGTGTGCCTTGAAGGAACTTGTTTCTCCAGTCTAGCCCTGAATATTTGGATGCATAAAGGGCCCAAACAGGCATCTTCTTTTAGGTTTAATTCCCTTTAGACATATATATAGGAGATGCCTTTTGGTATTTTGTGCCACTATAAAAGCATTGTGCACACCTACTGCAACTGCAAATTCTTCTAGTATATTCCACTGGTACTGATTTGTATTTGAATTAGTTTGCCTGTTTTTTCTCTGACATTTTTTATTCCCCTTTCTTATTTTACTTTCATTCCATTGTCTTGAATTTTGCTTGAAGAATGCCTACCATGCAACTTACCATAGAGCAAAAGAGCTGTAAGACCAAGCATTAGAATCATTATGATCCCATGAGTTTATTCCATGAAATATAAGCAATCTTCCATTTAATACAAAAACATAGTTTCAATTTCTGTAACAACCTTAAGGGACCTTAGACTGGAATTTTGGGTTGTGAAATTCAGATTATTGGATTCCATACTTCTTTGTTCCATACTTCCATACTGCTTCCATACTACTTAATTCTTCTCCACAGGCTATATAAGACCCACGTAAACCAAAGAAAATATTCTTTTGTAGTTTGCTGTACAAGAGTTCATTTTAACCCCCTCTTTGCCCAAAGTGATGGCCTAACCATTCTCTTTGTCAATGGCTAGCAACAGTGAAATGATGTCATTATCTGAAAACACATTCCTCACTTTCAACTCTCATGGATCAGCTTACAAGATGATGTCACACAGATCAAAATACATACTCTCAAAGAAGATGGCTGATCTTTTGAAGGAGGCTCATAAGCATGAACAGCAATTAAGGATGAGAATTTAAAATCCATTACAAATCTTAAACATACTGATGATTGCTTCTTACCTTACAAAAGGTTATATTCTTCTCTCTTCAATAATTGCAATTTTTATTAGCAGACAATATAAGGCTCCCAAAGAGTTGGACATAGCAAAATGAAAGTGGATCTCTTTAAACTTAAGTACCTGTAAAATGCCATTAACTGACGTAAATTTGACAGTCAATTAGCCTCTCTGATGCTATAAGTGCTTTTAATATTTGCAAGAGCACATCTCAGCCACTAATTTTGAATTGAAAATAGCCTTAATTTAGTTGATTCTAAACTATTTTTGCCAGCGTTGAAAGGCTTTTATAATGAACAATAGGGATTCTGAGAGCAGTTACTGTAAATCAGATTGGGACTATGTCACATTTTCTTAAGCATGATTACCATTCTCCAGCTAGAAAAAAAACCCTGAGTTTTTACTTCAATATAATTTTGCCAAATTTCAACAATTTCTCATGAAAGATTTTACTCCAGGTGTGTGTCTGTGGCTCGTTATTTCCTTATCCCTGAAAAAGTCAGCGAAGTAGTTCAAGATATGGCTTTAAAGTGTTAAAACTGCAATTCAACTTAGAATTATAGAGCATTTCATGTGTCCACAGAACAGCTTTCATTGACATCACTTACAGCTGTGTGTACTCTGCACCTGTGCAAATCAGACTCCAGAGTGTGCCCAGAAAATTCAGGAAAATGTACAATTCAACCACCTGTGAAAAATTTAACAGCTTGAGCCCCAAATAAAAGTCAAAAACATATAGCATTTTCTTTACCTGCTTGTTGAAGTGTCTCTTTTAATGTAAACTAGAAGTGAGACATGGGCATGTGTATACCTAATGATTTGAGGGTTATTCTGGGGGCACATATGGGTTCTGTGACTGGAGCAAGGAATGTCCTAATTCTGCGTTTACAGTGACTTTGAAGGTGATTTACTTCCTCTGTGATATATCTATATTTCCACTATAGCTATCTTGGAAGAACACTGCACTGGGATATATAGCAGATATGTTTCTACTATGCTACAAAACCTAAGTTACATGAAATTATCAGCATTTTCAGCTGAAGGCTTGATGCAGCTTCAGCTTGATGATGAAGAGAAATCAGTCTGCCACTACAAAACCTCACTGCCAAAAGGAGTTCTGCTTGCCATAACTGCTTCTTTCTGAGACTTTACAGGCATTGCTACTGGATATCAGACTCATTATGAACAAATTTGTGCCAACAGAACTTTATAACAGAGACAAAGCCTTTGAAAGGCTTGGTCTCACTCATGTAGTCATTTAAATGAGACTTGCTTTCTTCAAAGCTGCAAGTTTTCCTTTTGTGGTATAAAATCTCAAGGGATCAATGAAATGTTTGCTTTATGAAGAGAGGCACCTCCTTCCTTTCTGATAGTTCAGTTTAAACTATTTCATCCCTTGCTGTGATTATTCTTGTAAGGCAGCAGAACGAAACAAAATTTTGCTTGTCTAGTAAACAACTTTCAGTTCTTATCTCTATTTTGTCACAAGAATACATTCATTTGGTGCAATTTTCCACTTTTTTTTGAATTTCTTGAATTTATTATTTTGACACAGAGAGTAACAAGAACATGATTACCTATTGAAATTGCAAGACATTGATGATAACACACATAATTTGCCAGAACTCCCAATAACATATTTTCAAAAGACTAACCCTCAACTTATGCTTCTAGGGTTTTTTTTTCTTTGCCAAGATACCCAGGGCTACAAGG
The DNA here is from genome assembly GCA_013397095.1 of Sterrhoptilus dennistouni. NCBI lineage: Eukaryota > Metazoa > Chordata > Aves > Passeriformes > Zosteropidae > Sterrhoptilus > Sterrhoptilus dennistouni. The sequence goes on from VWZU01019727.1 coordinate 490,726, forward strand.
TCTCACCACTGTACCATGTACAGGCAAAACACTGTATTGCCTTGCAGAAAGATATTGTTCTATTTGTTCATAAAGCAGGCTTGGTTCCTTGGTGGAAAATGCATTTCTAATGTGCCAATTTAACAGGACAATTCACGTATTTTATCTCAGTGGGACAGTATGATATGTCACTCTTTCTTTTGTTTTGATTTTATTTTTCTTTTTATCCAGAACTTAGTAAAACTTGGCCAATATCCACATGAAGTAATCTGTGATGACCCCAGGGACACTGAAGCTCTTAAGAGCTAAGCTCTTTTTAGTTGCTTGTTAAATTAAAACATTCAAACTTGCCAAATCCAGTAACCCTACAGTGGGAGAGTGTTGCAGCAGCCCTCTTTGTTAGAGGGTAGAAATGAGCCAAGACACAGATTTCTTGTTTATCACAGCATGAAAAGGGCCCTGGTTTACTCCTCTTTACAGTTTAGCCATCCTGACTCCAACCACTCACTGACTCTGGCTGCAGCAAACTCCTGTTGTAGCTTTCCCTTGCAGCCTCTGACTGCTGGTTATCTCCTGCTAAACTCTGACTGCAGGCTTTTCCCCAGCTAGACTGTGTCTGCAGGTTCCAGCAACAGGCTCTAACTGCAGACCCAGATGGACCTTACAGCAGTCATGCTCTCTCCCCAAGATCTTTCCTCTCATCCATCGCATTCCCTCTTCCTTTAAGTTCCACCTCCATAGTGTTCCTCCTACCACCAGCTAACCCACTCCCTTTTATCACAGTTATCTTTATTGGATATAGCTGTGACTCATCAGGGGTGAGGCTGTATTGGGTAATTAACACACCTGTTACTTATCAGGGTCAAGGTCACCTGTATTCCCTTCTTCTACAGCAGAGCTGTTGTACCAGTGTGTCTCCTGTCCAGCTACAGTGAGGCTGAACACGTAGATACATAGATGTGGGCATGCTTGCATGGGATGTACTAGTGGACACAACCAGCCACACAGGACAACATGGAGAGAAAAAACTGCACCCATGCAAATGCCAACAGCATTTGCCAACAGGGGTGATGAGTGCCACCCCCAAAGCACTGATGGCTGTCCTCTGACAGCCCTGGGAGGAACCAGGGCAGGGGCTCATTTTTCTAATAAGTTTATTGTGAGTCCCTCACTTCCCAGTGTGACCCTCTGTATCTTAGTGTTTGTGGATATGAGTTTTAAGAATACAACCTAACGCACACTGGTACTTTCTTCAGAAAAAGTGGATAACTTCTGGGCAGTGATCTGTTTGGAAGTTCAAATAAAATTTTGACAATAATGACGTTATAGTGGATTTGTGTTCAGCCACCTCTTTGATGACTGGGAGTATTACAGGAACGCTTTGTGTTGGTTTAGCACAGATGGTGAGGTGCAGTTGGTGATTTCCTTTGAATCGACAACCAAAATAGCCAATTGCATGCAGGGATACACCTCTGGGACACACACACAGCCTTAAAGTTAGATGGAAGCCTGGTATCTCTCTCTCTCTTAGTTCCTCCTTTCACAGGAGGTAAGGCAAGCCTGTGTCTCTGCTTTACAAGGGGGCGGGGCGGCCCAGCCTGCCCAGCCCGCCCCTTCACAGGAGGCCAGGCCTGGCCCAGTGACTCCCAGCCCGGGAGAGGGGATGATGGGTCTCCATTCCATCCCGGATTGGGTTTTTAGCAGCTGGAAACACCCTGCCAGTCCCCCTATGGGGAGGAGCTGGCCCAAGACCTGGCCGTGGGCCTGAGCCCTTTCCCCAGCAGTGGAGGGGAGCCTCAGCCTGCGGCCGCTCCGAGCTGGGCCCGCCCTGACCAAAACCACGGAGTGGGGGCAAGGAGCCTTTCATCAGACGGGCTGCCCCATTCCCGCGGCTTTTGAAAATCCTGGCTGCCACCAGCAGAGAGTTCACGTAGCCAACGCAGGCCTGGGCAAGTTTTAACTCTTTCCTGCCAACATGAAGCTTTTAAGACTTAGCTCTTCCCAGAGAGAGAGGGGAGAGAGTGAACATAGAGAAGACCCAGCATACCAGTCAGATGGGGAGAGGGAGTGAAAGATTAATTAGAGGAAGGATGAAGGAGTTGCCTGCTGGCTGGACTTTCTTGTTTGAGCTGTGGAACTGAACTGTGTTGGTAGATTGTCCTTTAAATCATGGAAAAATATGCATTTGGGGAGATGATTTGTGGATTTTTCAGCAAAGGTGTTTGCGATGGACTGTATGAGAAGCTCCCCCACCAGTGAAAGGAGTGAGAAGACATCTCTGTTCCTTGAGATGAGAGATACTTTGCTTTGAAGTTGCTCATCTTTAAAAGGTGACACCTCAGATGCCCGAGTTCCACGACCCATCAGCAGCTTGGGCAACTGCTAATGAGAGGAGACCGCATGTAAGCAGGTTTTCCCCGGCAGCTGTTTCTGTGAGAGTTAAGACCCACAAGAGAACTTTTCTAGGTTGTCAGTGGGAGAATTCCATGGTAAACAAGAGACTCCTCTCCTGAAGAATTGATGAAAGACTATATTTAAATGGTGAAAATGACTGAATGTCACAGGTTTTTTCTCTGTGTTGTTTGCAGGAAAGTGAACATTGGGGGGGGAGGAGGAGGGGTTTGAAAGTTTAATTTTTTTCTTTCTTTTCCTTGCTGTGTGTTAATAAACTATCTGTTTACTTTTAGGTTGAGACTGTTTTGTCTTTTTCTCCCAAAATTCTATTCCTCAGCTGGTAAATAAAATTTGGTGAACGTGAAACCACCACATGCTTATATATTTCTAAAACTGAAAAGCAATTTATCCTCTTCAGACAGGATATATAGCAATATCTGAACAGTCTCAGCTTACAATGTACCACGTTAAAATACAATTTTGTTTTGCTTGATATACTGATATCTAAGCTCAGTATAAGGGAATATATTTGTGTCTCATTTCCTTGTCCATGTCAGAAGGGCACAAAGCCTTGAAGGGAAAAGACCAGACATTTGAAGGCATTAAACATTTTACACCTCCCAGTTTGATTTATCATGAAGTAGGAGTCAATGTACTTAAAACTGTAATAGATTCCTCTGCAAGTGTTTGTGTGTACGTACATATAATATTATTTCTTATCATTCCATTGTGTTCACTTACTTGAACTAAGTCAAATGAGTTGTGCAAACAGCATTGCTGTGTCATTGGAGGAAGAATCTGTGTCAAGAGCTTTCAGCCTGGCATTAGGACTTCAGAGGAGCACCAGCAGAAGGTGATGGTCATGCTTAGCATATCCCATCCACTGGATCAAGGCTATTGTCTCTTTTCTCAGTGTTCTTGATAATATGTCAGGTTCAGCTTCTTTCCTCACTGTCCTGCCACGCTTGACACCTGTCAGAAAGATGATTTCCTGAGGCTGACCCCTCTGATTGATAAGCATGGGATTGATCTTAAGAGGTGAATGTCAAATCTCCAGTCACTCCTCATCACCATATATAGAAGGAGAATGCAGCATCTCTGAAATAATTCAACACTTAAAAAATAAAATGAAAAAACAAACTCAGAATTCTTTAAGTGGTACCTGACTATACTTGGAAACAGGTACAGATAAACCAAACAAAAATTTGTCATGATGTCAAATCATCAGCTCAGGATCTTCCGGTTAGTGACAGTCTTGTTAAATTATCTTCTGTCATGCTTTCTCTAAGTGGACCCCAGTCATTGACATATCCTGTCCTTGGCTTCCCCTCTCTGAAGTAAATACAGACTGAAATGACTGTATTGATTTTACATTTTCTTTCTTAGTTAGAATTACTCCAGTAAGTGCATGCTCTCTCCCAAAAGTTTTCTACAATCTCCAGCCCTGATGACTGATTTAATTAAGCCAACCGCTCATTTCTTACCTACAGAAATATAGTTTTGCTTCGCAGAAATTGCCTTTTTTTCGTTCCATTTAAAGATGCCTTTGAAATTCTCCTTTCTACCAGTGAAACTTCACACACAGAAATGTGTTTTTGATTGTAAATCTGCCTAGTTACAGATGCAGTGCAGCATATCCTGGCAGATAAATGGCTCTTTCCAGATTGCATTTTCTCATCACAAATTTAAGCACCTAAGTTTTTCAGAAAGCTGTGTGTTTATCATGCAAATCCATAAATGAGGACAAAGAATATGTCTCTTTGCCAGGCCTTCTCAGAAAGTAGATATGATGTTATGGAAAAAATAATAATTTGGAGTGTTTGACTTAGATGACCCTTGGAGACAGCCTGCTGAGATTTGGAGAAATGCTGGTAACAGTCTGAGTTATCCTGCAATGTTAAAACAAGTTCTGCTACTGGAACCTATCTGTTCAATTGTTGGGCTGTTCGTTGCTGGATCCTTGCCATCTTTAGGAATGTACTGCAGGCACAAGAGTCCTACAAGAGCTATCAGGCACACAGATGAAGCCTGGCTAGTTAGCTTGCTTCTTCTAATCCTTGATAAGATTCAAAAGTCCTGCATTACAATTTTAGAATACTGTGCATTCCTTTAAAAAGAAGGTTTTTCTGTCAAGGCTAAAGTAATTTAAAAAAGAAATTAAATTAGAAATGTTTATGCAAGGTCATGTATTTCAATTATGGAGAAAGATGTCCCAGAGGGAATATAGTAGTATCTATCAGCAAAAAGTATTTTGCTACTTTATTCTAGAGCTGGTTTGCAGAGGATCCCTACTGCACTGGTCAGTACCAGAGTCAGTGTGGGTCAGTAATGATCCCCCAAAGCAATATTCTGATGTTCCAGCATCGGTGAGAATGATGCAAACTTGCCCCCTGCAGCTGAAACAAGGAAGAAGTGTGGAAGAATAAATGTTTCTGTACTGCTTCTGCCAGGTCATTTCTGCTCTGCTTTTTGGCACAGCTGGCAGTACACTCGTGTGACGGTTTCTGTTTGGTTTGCAGTGGAGATCTCTGTCTAATCAGTACCAAAAAAGAAAATACCAGTTCCTTCCACGCTGCACTACCTTCAGGGATAGCACAGGAGAGTCAAGGATGCACTTTGTAATCCTTTGCCTCTAGACTAACGTTATGTATTATTATAGTAATCTTTCAATTGCCTTGACAAAGGAAGAGGGTGCTTTGCACACAAATCTTATTACCTTTTTCTGTGGAGAGAATTGTCTCCTTTTCTACTAATTTCAGAAAATATGATCCATCCATCAAATTTTCAGACACTACCTACATGGCAGATTAACAGATTTTGTTCAAATGAATTTTAGGGAAGATGAATAAATCCTTTTAAAAAAAGATAGTGACACCTGCCCACAGTACCATTTGGTCCAACTCCAAATCTGATACAGCTATTTGAAGTTCTTCCTAGGTTGTCTGGAGCAATATGGAGAGTTGAATTTGGCCCTATCATAAAAAATGACTTGCTACTTAACTGTGACAATTTGGGGATAGGGCCTATCTATCCTCCTACCGTAAGTGATACAAGCTCCATTTTAACTAGATTATTCTGGTAGCAGTACACCGAATATTACAGTTTTTACAATAAATTCATGTTTAAATTATTAATTATTGCATTATTACCTTAATAAATGCTGAAGGTACAATAAAACTGTGATTAAAGGTGCATTATGAGAAGAAAATTACATCTTTTAAGTTCTGTTGTTTATTGCTAGGCAATGATATTACTGTGCTATGACACACTTACAGCATTTTCAACCATCAGCATTAAGCTACCATTTAGCCACTTACAAGTTTATTTTGAGATAGTTCTCTGTTGTTAAGCAGAAAACAGAATCAATGTGCAGAATGTAGTGCTTTGTAGGTGGGAAATCTTTGGGCTTGAGCTTCTCAAATGTTATAACAGAATTTGAACTTCTCAAATACCATAACATCTCTCAAATATCAGAAACGTTTCTTGGAGCTGATGCAATGGTCAAAACAGTGAACAAAAGGAATGACTCTTCCACAGGTAAAGACAGAGATCTGATGTCAGAGGATTCTACTCCAAGATGAAGAGTCTCGAGGTGATGGACACCATTGGCTTAAATATTCCTATTTTAATAGTACCACTATTAAAAGAAATACACAAGCTTTTAGTACTCTACTTACCTAGAGTTTCCCACTATAAGACATTATTCATGTGTTGTTACCTAGTATGTCTTCATCACATGTATTCCCAATTAGATTAAAGTGAAGAGGGACGTTCTATTGGAACACAGTGAGTCTGATTACAAATGTAACTGAGATGGTATAGCTTTGGTAATTAGGTTTGCAGCATCTTCTAAATTTTTTTGCCAACTTTTTTTTTAATAAGAAAAAAAAAAAAAAGAAAGACATTCTAAATCCACACAAAAACAAAGACATCTTGCAATTTATTCTTCACTTCATTAATATTCTATCTCAATGTATCAACTCTGATGCTTATCTGATTCCTGGCAATTCTGTTAAGCAGTGCTAAAAGAGATTTAAACATCATGTCTGCTCTTTGTTGAAAGTTCGTAACTCCAAGGAAAAAAATTATTATAGTTCCACTAGTGGTTTTTATGAGCAGGATATTCACGTCTGACCCGACAGTGCAGAACACAGTGTACTGCATGGAGGCTTTTGCTAGCTCCCAGCAAGATAAAACAACCCTGTGAAGTGAGCAGTCCAACTCTGTTACCTTAGAGCTCTAAACACCAATTAACCCCGGGGTTTAGCTCATATTTCTTCTTTCTATGTTGTCGTTTATATTGCAGTTACAAACTTAATTAGATAATCTATCTGGATGTTTCGTGTTTCTATTTTAAATGACAGATTCTCTTAGATAAGGTGGTAAAAAAGTCATATATGTGGGAACTGTAATGACAACGATGTGGAATTTCTTTTAGCTTTGAGTGATGGTGTGAATTCATCATTTAAGAGACAGATATAATTTTCTAGCCACAGTTTGTTTTCTGTGTTGCACATCAATGTTTGCAGCTGTTCTGCATTTCTCTTCACCATATGCCAAGTATAAGGCCCTTTTGCATCAACATGTCACACTTGCTTAGTATATTTAAAATAGGTTGAGAATTAATGAGCTTGATGTATGTTGCTACATTTTGTCATTTCTGCTTCTAATATTTCTTGAATGCATAAAGTAGACAGGTTTGATGGGAGTTGGGAAGTTACTCTAGGTTAAGGTGGAAACAATGCCTCCCAAAGAAGATAAGAAGATAAGAAGAACAAATGTAGAGGAATTGCAATCGTGTCTTACATGCACAGAAAGTGTGAGGTAGGTCAGGTAGTAGAGTTACATAGCTGACATTACACTGCAGAACTTTTCCTTGCTTTCCCCAAATCTATCCTCTCCACCAAGGAAAGACCCACTGTTGCCTTATGGTCTGGAGAATGCTCTGGTCACCTGTATCTTTACTGAATATTCTCAAGATGTTTGATTTATCCTCCCACTGGACTCAAAAGAGACACGTGTCCTCTAACAATGAAAAGGAGAGATAGTCCCACAAGAAGAATAAATCATGCAGATAAACTGGCATAACTTGAATATTCATTTGCAGAAATTTCATTTTTACCTGAAAGTGAACTAATGCTTTCATCCATGTAATATCATAGAATAGAATCATAGAATACCCTGAGCTTGAAATGACCCACAAAGATCATCAAATCCAACTCCTGGCCCTGCACAGGGCAGCCCCAAGAATAACACCATGTGCCTGAGATCAGTGTCCAAACACTCCTTGAACTATGAGTTAACTGTAAAATGTGACACACACACCTCAGTTACCTGCTGTTTATAAAAAGAAAAGAATGCTGTAAGCCAGGAACAAGACCACATATTTTCATTTCTTGTCACTCAGTATACAAATATGTATTTATCCAGATTCCATTTAGACAGAGTAGTCTTTGAACAAAAGCATTTAGGAAATTATGAAATTTTAATAATTATAACCTCCAATATATAAATTATCTGAATATATGAAATTTCATATTGACATCAAATTAGGAAAGAAGTGCTGAATAACTTCTTCCCTTCCCTTCCCTTCCCGACTGTCCTAAACCAGGTTTCTTTTTATAGCCCAGATTCCCTGCTCTGGGTAAGGATAATAAAAGGTCAATTGCTGCGTGAAGTGCAAAATTTTTTGCTTGTTGCACATAAATTGCAGGTGCACATAAATATATAGAAGGAAAAATTGGCCAAATATATATATATATATTGCTGAATTTAGCCAAATTTGTCTGAGTATGAGCCTGTTACTGGGTTGCTTAATGCTTCCAGAGTCAAAAATCACCAGGATTTCTCTATTTTCTTACATTCTCTCATATCCTAGACTTAGCTGAACTATCAAGACATCTTTAGTAATATGAAAATACACCAACATATTCATTAGAGCCAAAATAATAACCTATAACTGCAGTTAGAACAACAGTCTAAGCAAGGAAACAAAGGTAAAAGCTTATTCTGCCTTCTCCAGAGATATGCCGGATCAAAATTTAAGGAATTAAACATAACAGATGGCTTCTATGACTAAGGCCAGCTCTCTAAGCAACATGGGTTATAAATACACTTATTAAACAGAATTACTTGTATTTTGGAGCCAAAGCCAGATACTTTATTTCCCTTCCTATGTAAGTGTCTGAAAGGTTTTATTTTTGTTTCAGAACAGAACAAAAATACAATTCTAAAGTTCTTTGGATGCAAAATTTTCATACTCCTCAGTCTAGTGCCAGATACTTCCTGAGAGTATATGCTTTTAAGCTCTCTACATCAGTCGAATTAACTTTGACACATAACAATCTGTGGCTTTCAGAAATAACACCTAAAGAATAAATCCTTTGCACCGGTCCAAATGTTTAGGAGTTTAGAAGGAAGTAATTGCCTAGGCTATTTCACTAAGCAACCAAAGAGACTGAAGTGCAGAAATTTTCTCTCCACATTCTCAGAGAACAGTAAGGTATGCAGAATGTGAAGAAACTCCTGTTCTCACTGCTGCATAAAATGAAGACACAATTGAAAGGGGTAATTTTAGCAAATCCTGGAAGATTAAATGAAGGCAAACATAGAATGAGTAGTGCTCCTTTGTATATAAAACACTAACAACAATCTGCTGTCAAAGATGTAAAGTTTTCTTATGAACATACTTCTTTGTCCTCAAGAGCTGAATAGTTTATTACAAGCCTGAAGATCAGCATCTCTGTAGTCCACCAACAGCTGGATCATTGAAATACATCTATAAAAGGGATCAGATGTAAATAATGAAATAGGACTTACCCATGACCTTCCACTGCTATTGAAAAGTGTAAGGAAATATTACTTTAAGCCATAAATGTACAGTAGAGATAATGCCAAGAGAATTAAACAACCATCTGGTGTAATTATTCATGTTCTCTAAAAATAGTTTGCATGTGAATGTGGCACCATATTTCCCTATATAATTTAGAGGTTTGAATCTAAAGGAAAATTACAGAAAATCACAGGAAATAAAGACTACTTTTTTTTTTTCTTTTTTTTTNGAAAAAAATGTTTTTTTTTTTTTTTTTTTTTTTTTTTTTTTTTTTTTTAAATGCAGATTAGCACATTCTCTTCTAAATAAGAAGGCACAGGGAAAAATGCAGGGAGTAGGGGTGAATGGAGAGAGAGAGGAGTGTAATATTGATACTTCTGAAGCAGATCTACATGTGACAACCTATCTGAATTCATAATAATCTTTCCTTTATGTGCTGATGTTTTCATGATACTTTGTAATATGGATATTTTCAGATTGTACAGTTATCAGGTGAGGAATTGCATGAAGATTTTGGTGGGTATTATTCTAAATATATGATGTAAAAATGGGTTTGAAGTAATACAAATGTTAATAAAAGAGCTTTTTGTCGTAGAAATAAATCCTTCATCTCTGAGGAGGGATAATTTGGGCATAAAAGACCATTTTCTGTCCCTGCTGCAAGAACCTCCCAATGTTTCTAGGAGTATCAAGCAGTTATAGAGAGCTTCAGCAGCCTCCAAACACTGGCCAAAATTCTTTAGCAAGCCCCAGACTGAGCTGTGTTTGTATACTGTATTCCAACAACTCAAAAGCAAATTAAATTAGTAGTAACCTGTCGAAGGACAAACTGCAGAAATTGTTCTCCCCACTCATAATTACACGTTTGTGTTCTGTTAGAATAGAAAATAAAATATCCATTTATAACACAGGCAGTGCTATGAAGTTATAAATTCTATTGGGCAACTTGAGAAAAATTCAGCAGAAATATCTTTCAGTGATAATACGCAACTAATGCACATCAGTAATTAATTTACAAAGAAGATGAAATTATTGCTCTTCACTAAGATAAGATGACCAGGATTATCACAAATGATGATACAAAAATGTGTGGTGAGAATTAATGGAGGCTTATTGCAAAATAAATACCTGCAGTAGGTGTTGTTTGATGCATCATTTCCCAAGACTGCATTTGTGGAGGAGATGATACATAGTTGTGTACTCTGGGAGCCAAGTTTCCTATACAAATATGGGCAAAAGAAATGTGAGCTTAGCTATAACTCTCTCATATCAGATGGAGGTACCACCTCTCTGCGTAAAAAAACTCAGTAAAATATTATCTCAGAAAAAAATTTTGGAATGAAAACTACCACAGGAGGTAACAGTGGACAGGAAAGCCACAACCAGACATTCTCTTCCTGCATTTTATTTTATGAAAGTACCATTTGCCTCAGTCAGTCTTCAAAACATACAAGTGAATTTGATGTCAGTTCTCAATTCTTTCTTCTAACTTTACAGTGATCATCTAAAGTTTAGCAGTTTGGTTTCAATGCTCTCAGAATCTTATTCAATAGAGAAAGAATGTATTCCTTCCTAAATCAGCTAAGTTGAAAATAAGAGCAGGTAGGCAGCAGAGTTAGGAGAATGAAGAACTTAACTTGTCAAAGTCATGTTCCTAGGGATTTAATTGTCGGTACAGATTTTACACACTTCTAGAAAGAGGAGAATAAAGGTTGACACAAAAATTGATAGCAACAGTACTTTTATGATTTATTCTTACAAATTTATTCTCCAGTTGCTATAAATGCATCTCCATGCATACTTATTTCAAAATATTTTTGTATCAAAATGGTCTCTTGGTTTTCTCTACTTTTTTTTTTCTTTTTTTTTAACTGAGGAATGAATTCAAACTAATTAAAGAAATTCCATCATGTTTTTGTTTTCTATCAAACGCTTGACTAAGACCAGTGCTCAGGAGGAAGCCTTTCTGTGAGTTAATGCAAAGGCTATACACACATGTAAAATGAGTAAAGGTGAGTAATTCCTATCTTGTCTTCACTTCTTACAATGTTTTGTATTATGTTCTTATAAATATATTCATTAGCTACTAAGAGTTGCCTTTTTAACATATGCAGTGTATATAATAGAAATCTCTAGATAGAAAGTAGATTAATTGTAGACTAAAGTAGGCTAGTGTTTTTCTTACAAAGTTACGGTACTGTATCAAAAGTAATGTCAGGACATTATGTCTGAAGAACACAGGGGTTTATTATAAGAACAGGAAAATAAAGCAGTAATGAAAGTAAATATCATCCAGTCCACATCCTTCTGTTCAAGGTAAAATCTCCACACACTCTTAGGTTAATCCTACAAAAAGAATTGTACATTAAACATCTATATATACTAATAATTCTCTAGAGACTTGGAAGAAATCAGGAATGGTGGGAAAATATTTTCCATAAATAACCTGGAGCTTGCTTTCATCTAATTCCTGTTTCAATTCAACACATTAATCATGTCTTTCACTTGAAATGACAAATCACTTTTCAGAATATGAAAATATTCTTGCCAATATTCTTTATATTATTAATCAGGAAATAACAACTTCCAGATAACCATATTGGATGACTAGTAAAATGTCTCATGTATCCAAAAAATCAAACTACTTCAGTGGGTTCCTTACGAGGAACAAAAGCCATTTGAGCATATGCTATTTATGTTAATTGGGGAAGTTGTTATCTGACAATACTTACATCACGTCTGTGCCAAATTCAGAAAGACAAAAGTTGTCTCTCCAAGAGCAATTAATACGTTACTGTGCCTTTTACGATGGCTGCTTAAATTTAAGGACACTTTTAAAAAAAGTTATGTTTAGAGAGGCTATTTTGAAAACAGAGAAGCTTCATAATAAGTGAGATTTAAATCAGAACAGAAATTCTTTTTGCTTTCTGAAACTAAAGAAGTATGCCTTAAAGTAGGTCAAGCAGAGGACAGTTTAAAATTCAGATGTCAAGAACTTTTTACCTCAAAAGCAGTATAATCACCAAGTTGACAAAAATTACAACCCTGAATGTGTGATACCAGGTGCCTTTCATAATGCAAAACTGCTAACAAGAGAGAGATGAAATGATGGAGGAATAACAGCACCTAATTTTAAATCCAGCCAAGCCTGAAGGAAGCATATTTCCTTCTTTGCATGAAACTCTTGAAATGGTGGGGTGCTGTAAAAGCTCTGTTGTGAGCAGGCAGTAACAGATGCACTCCCTTCCTGGGCTCTACGGAGCAAGCAACAGAACAGCCACCTACAAACACAACATGAAGAAGAATAAAATTCAGCTTGAAAGCAACTGCCCATGTCACACAGTATCTGCACTATGGTGACTTCATGGGGATTATTTTAATATGGATGAGATAAGGCAAAGTAATTAATTTTTAGAAAAGTTGAAATTTTACCTTCTCTTGAACTAATTGAAGTAGACATTAAAAACCCAACAAAATTCAAAATTATGGTAAGTTCTCCTTTAAAAATTTTGAATGATTAATCCTTCCAATCTTGAATAAGTATTGGAATTAATAGTTGTAAAGAGAAGATAACAGACATAAGTGAAATAGAATAATTCTCTATATGCACAGATTTTTTTTATTAATAAAATATTACCTTTGAACTATTTTCCTGAAAGGGGATAGGTCATATCAAGTATTTAGGAAACCATTCTTCTGGATATCTGACACATAAACTGGAAAGCACCCTTTCATTGGTATGTAGGTTCACTGCACGCTATACCTGATCTGCTGGGAGTGCAACACACTCAAAATGGTATCTAAAAGAGACAATATGCTAGTAAGTGCTTTATTATGCCCAGATTAAAATGGTCAGGACTTAGAGGTCTTAACTGCCCCAATGTTTCTTCCCATAGCCATTTTTTCAAATATTTTACTTTGGTGGTCACATCGTTACAGGTTTTTGACAAAATGATTGGGGGAACAGGAGGTTTGGAATTTTAAAAAGTTAAAATTAGAACCTAGCCCTGCCATTCACCAAGTCGAATATTTATGTTAATTACTACTTGCTTGTAGCATGGGCCACAGTTTCATGATTTGGATAGATTTTTAATGAATTTTACCTCCTCATTTTTTGGAGCAGGTTAAAATTACAACCCATTAGAGTGCTCATTGGTGTTTAGCTGTAGCTCACCATTGAAATGCACCTGTGAAGTCACCTGTTCTAATTTTGCTTGCACAGACACCGTCTTCTATGGTTTCATAAACCATTTTGATGGCTGTTTGTTTGTTTTTTTTTTTCTGTAAAAAATGAGATGTACCATACCAGGAGAACTCCAAGCTCCCTGCTTCATGGATAACATTGTGTCAGCCCAGAAGGTGCACTCAGAGCATTTTGCTGAGGCTGTGATTCTTGATCACAGCAATCAAGTAGCATGCTTTATTATACATAATCCCCCAAAATAATGACAATTATTGAAGAATAACAGAACTCAGGCATGCTTTAATTATAAATTTGCTTTAATTATAATTTTAATTATAATTTTGTATAGAAAGGCCTTGCTGCTCTTTAGCTTGCCATGGGCAAGTCTCCTCAAATGCACAAAATGCAAGAAATATGGTACTATTATTTTTTTCCATGAGATCATAGTAAATCACAATTTTGTTGCATTCAAAGGCTCTTATGTTAAATTATGCCTTATCAGTTAATTTCAATAGCTCATTGAGTGTTAACTTATATAATATCTGTGTGAGATTATAGACACAATCTTTCAAACCATTAATACTGCCAATTATATTACCTAAACAGCTGAAAATATACTATGGAGAAAATCCACAGATGTCCATAGAAGTCCAAAAAAGAACTGTCATCATGTATTAAATACTGTAATCTTTGTGTGCAAATGAATTAGACAACTCAACTATGTATCACCAAGCTAGTAACTGAGACATTGTTAACAACTGCTTGGTGGATAGCAGTTAGTAGTGATTAACTGCTAATCTTATTAATTGAAAATTCACTTGGGCCTGGATTCATCCATTGTAACTTTAGTTACTAAAATGAGATATTCAAATTAGAAAATTAGATGTAAGAAGCAATCTCTAGAGTTGTTGGAAAGATCTCAGCCATCCTAAGCTTTATGAGGTTAGTTCACTATTAAGGGGTGTCAGTCTTCTTCTGTCACCTCTTAAGGAGAAGAAACTCAGGTGACAACACGGGAACAATGTGGAATTGAAACACCTCTGCCACAGTAAGTAATAACTAAAAATCCTACTAAATCTGCTGGACAGACAATTAAACTCAATGTTAAGATGCTGAACCCATAGAGAGACATCACTGTGTCAACTGAAATGAAATCATCATATGCTTAAACAATTTGGGTGGCAAAATCTGAGCATTCAAGCATTTAAGATGTTTGATGCCCCCATCAAATATTTGCTGCAGCTACATTAAGCTCAGCAACGTTATAGTTGAAGACAAAGTGTCTGAGGTGGTTCGTATGTTGAGTGTAGTGCCCTCATTGACCCTAATGAATATTCTGATCTCACTTTGCAGACCAACCAGTGGTGTGGTGACCAATAGTGCAATTTGTAGACAGGTGTTAGGGCTGGTTAGCAAGAGAAGACTGATGCTCCTAGGCTGTTCCTGCTTTGTTATTGTGAGTTATGGACAGCCTGTTTTTGATTTATCAGGCTGTCACTTTTGTCACTGCATTAGTGGTCTCTGTGGTGAATGCCTAACACTGGAAAGCAAGATATTGCCCTCTGGTGTTGCAAACTGCTGGCCCAGAAGACACAGTGGTCGCATAGTTCATATGCACAATGAGGAAGTTCTCGAGGATTATGCTGATCTCTGAATAGAAACTTATCCAAGAAGAAGTTAGATTATTAAGAAAACTTCATGCTACTTTTAACTCTTTACTTTTAACTCTTTGACTAGCACCTAGTCCTTGGGCTCTGAAAACCTTCGGGGATACAAGTAATGCTTAAGTCATGCAGAAGCCAGAGTATGGCTTAGTCTGTATTGATGGGAAGAAGTAAATTAGCCCAGGAGCTCACTGTCTAGGTTTCATATCTTTTGTTTGGCTCATGCTGTACTCAGGCCATCATTGGTTTCAGCACACAGAGTACCAGGCAGACATAACAGCTGTAGAAAGAGTACAAGGCTCAGAAGCACAGCAACAGTAAGCAAAGGGAACACAGAGTAGGCAAAGGTTCCTCGGTGATCTGATGTGATCCCTCCCCCAGGCTCTGCTCTCTGCCCCAAGGATTGTTTACGCATTTTGGCATTGAGGAATCCACAAATAAAATACCTAGGCGGTATCTGACCTGGCCTCTTCTTGGGCCAGGCTGCATGTTGTGAGCTGTAAGTTACATTTCCAGTTGTTTACTCTCTTTTTTTCTGGCCCTCTCAGTCTTGTTTTTCTATCTGCACAGTGGTACAACTTCAACAGAAGAGCAATGAAGAAAACTTCTATAATTCTTGTCTTGAACCAGGAAATGAAGGCACAGCTTCTTGGATATGCAACATAATTTGAACTGCCTCTGAAAGTCCTCTGTTAAAGGAAAGGTGGACAGAAACCGACTTCTTCCTTTTCAGCTGAATTTTCAAAGAGAACTAGAAGACAGCATCCAAACACAGAGTGGCAGCTAAGGCACTGAAGCCCTTCAGGCTGTAAATGCCAATCTTTCATAAACACCGGCTTAGAAGTTTTCTGAACTGCTGAAAGCTGGAACAGGAGTACGAATTTCTCTCTGCCTCCAGCCTTTCCTGCTAGTTCTCTGGCTGGCTGAGGCAGCCTCAGTTCCGATGAAATTTCACAAGGCCAGCTCAGAATCGTAAATCCCAGCCAGCAGTGTAACTCTTTCCATTTGATATGCCCAGAAACAGGCAGTTTCTGGAATATGTCAAATCTAGTCATAGCTGACTAAGACCTCACTGCGGAGTTGTCTGCTCTCCGTTTTCTCTATAATTCTGTTATTTCTGTATCAGCATGACAGAATCACAGCTCTAGTCCACTGTGTTAGTGAGACTTTATGGAGTTTCTATAGCTCCTTATCAGTGGCTTCATCTAACACACTGAGATATGAACAAGGGCAATGAGGTGCAAATCTAAGCTCTGTCCTACTGCCTCTGCTCTCAAGGGCAGTAACCATAACAGAGAGGGAGGACAGCCAGTTGCAGAAAGAAATATTTTCATTTATTATTTGTGCACAGTCTCTGCTGCCATCACAATCAAAAATTCACCTTGCTACAGTGAATCTATGTCTTAGAGGATTTTTCTTTAGCTGACTTTTAAGTGAAAGAAAAATATTACATCCACTACCAAAATGTTCAGGAGTTTGCCAAATGTCAGGTGCTAGATGGCCAAATTCATTGTCATAGAGAAGTGTTTTGTTTCTCTGATACTATAGTCAGCGCATTCAACAAGTGTCCCCAGAAACGATCATTCTCTGCCATTTTCACAGCTTTTGGCCTGAGCTGCTGCTACCAGTCAGGGAAGGAAAATTCCACAATATGAGATAAAGCAGAGCTCAGAGAATAAGTAAATAGCATCTTCGATTGCTTTTATTGAGGATAAATTGTAGAGCTGGAATATCCTGCTGCTTTCTACAGAATCAGATTAAAAGAGAGATCATCTGGCAAAAAAGTACTAGACTGGCAACTCTCGAGTAGACAGTGTTGATTTAATGCTGTTAAAGTCACTCGAGAATAGGAACTTCAGATAAGACAGAAGAGTGATAAGTGCTTGTATAATGAGTTGCTGCTTCATTTCTGAGTGGTTTGGAGCTTAGAAGTCACAAAACAGTAAACTTCCAGGTGCTTTAAAGACAATATCTTTCCCCAGACTTTTGCATAAATTGAGCAAGAAAAGGATTTCTCAATATATATGTGAAGACAATAAAGTGATTATGCTGAACTTATATACATAAGGACTATTAAAATGTAACAGATTTCTCTTAAAAGAAAAAGCATATCCTCCTTATTTACAACAAATAACCTCTCCTCTGGCCTTGTATCCCATTCTTCCCAATGTAATTTTGCTTTAGAAGGGTTATTCAGGAAATAACAGCACTGAAAAAAGACAGTGATGTATTGGTCTGTGAGCCACATAAAACGCAATTTTGGCTTCAACATCTGAAGCTTTTAGACACTTTAAAATCTCTGAAGCTTTATGGTGGCATTAGATCTGGCATAGGAACCTGAACACAGACTTTCTGTGATACTATTTCTCTAAACAGGCTACAGATTCTATGAGTGATTAAGGAAATATTAATAATGTCTCATGGGTTCAGTGGTATTTAGGTGTCAAATCCCCATTAAATAAGATTTAGGTCTGAGATCGTATTTTTATACAGTGAACCCCAACAGAAGCTATCTGCTTCTGTTCAAATTTTGAACCATAGTTCAATGTTCTCTGCATAAGCATGCATTCCACAATCAGTTTGGTCTGCTTAGCGTGACACCACCTGTGCCTTTTTATTTATTTACGTGTGTGCTTGCAGGGGTATTTTAATCCACACCAAATGCCAGAGTTGTTATAGATGTGTTGGTCAGAAAGAGAAAACCATAAGGGCCTTGGTGTATGGTTCCCAGTTCAGCAGTTTGGCATGTCCCATAGCCAGGGATGGATTTCCCTTTGCATTTTCTGGTTCCTGGGCTGGTCCTGTGGTGCCTCTCTGTGTCTGTGGGACCCAAGGAAGTGCAGGGTAACTTCTCCCTCAGCCCCACTGCCTTCACCCCAGGGAAAACTGCCACTGAGCAAACTTGGGAGTGCATTGCACCATTGAAGCAAGGATTAAACTACTGGTTTTAATACAGTAATGTACTACTTTTGTCACTAATAGGGATAATTTTAATTAGTTGTAATATTTTAATCCTCTGATATTAATACAGATTTAAGAAACCATGTGGGAACAGTGCAGACAGAATACAGAAAAAGGAAGAAAGGAAAACCACAGTGGTGCATAAAACTTACAGGAGAAGCAGAATGATGCTCTGAAGTTGATTCAGCAGGTATTTTGACTTCAGATTGAGTTTTGGCAGGCAGATTGGGCACATAATAACCCTGAAACAATACATCCATTAAGTGTTGCTTCATGCCATCAGAGGCAGGGAACTTATAAAATCAAGTGCTGGAGGAACTGAACTTTCTCTGGGGAAACTGAACATGGCCTGAAAAGCAGAAATTTTATTTCTAAGTTATACAAACCACAGAACCAGCTCCTACAAGTGTGGGCTACAAATCCTTGCTTACTCAGGAAACATCTCATCCTGCTTCGTATATTCACCCAGAAATTCATGAAATATTATTTCCCTTTCCAAGTCTTTGGAACAGCCAACAAACATAATCACTAGCTTTTTTCTCATCCTTATCTCAGAACATTAACAATAGCTTTTCAACAATAAAATGTTAGTGGAAATGGGAACTGAAAACATGCAAAACCATGTTCAGCTAAATTTTAACTTTAAACTATATGACATTTTTCTTTCTCTTTTAGTTACAGATGTGAATACCTCTACTAGTAAAAGAAAAAAAATATTTCCTTGTGATTCAATATAGATTTTTTTTTGTACAAAATTCAGTTGTCATTTTTTGGTGATATTATATCTGCTCCATTTACCATTTTTGTTTGAATTCTCATGTGCTTAATTATACATTTTTTGTAAAACCCAGTAAGAAGTATGAACTCTTGTCAGTAAGAACTGTTTATAAAAAATGTCAGTAAAAATTCTGAGAAGATAGAAAATATCAGTGCAAAAATTTCCACTATAAGTTCATGAAAATTGAAAGTGTTGGCAATTTTAAAGTGTTTTGGGAAATTGTAAAACCTTTTTTTAATGAATAACAATTGAGTGCACAATGTCTGATTTGTCATAGTTGATCTGACATTCTCAAAGAATGCTTTGTGTACCACAAAGCATTTGGAGGCAATTTATCCCCAAATTAAGCAAAACACCTGTTGGCACGGCAACAGTGGGATGGGATGAGTTCAGTAAATCTGCAAGTTTCTTAATTAACACAAAAATAGCATTATATCTGTATAGAACAGCTTTAAATTAAAGTTTTGTAGAGAGGTATAATACCATTTATTCAACTAATTGAGGACAAAATGGCAATGGCTTATGAGCCCTTCTTCAAGTCTGCATAAGAACTCATAAAACCCTTAGTTAAGTATAATCCTGAAGAATGTCTGTGTGTGTCTTTTTTCTCTAAAAAAATATCCATTTGCCAAACCTCAGTGAAAGCTTCTTAAACTCTCTCATGCAGCATCACACATGTAGAAAAAAGAAAAGCATTACTGCTGAAAATCCTGTACTATAACAACACAAAAAGCCAAGAGAAGACATACTATTTTGACATAAATGAAAAGAGAGTGGTGTTAGTTGTAAGCAAAAAAAACCCAACCAAACCAACTGTATAGGAGCAGTTTCATAAGGCAATTGTAAAGGATTAAGTCTGTAAATCTTAAAAAAAAATCCTATTGAAACCATGACTGAAATTTTCTAGGAATCAGAAGCAGCATCACTGAAATTAAATGCATAGAAAGGGGAAAACTGGTAAGCCTGAATGTGTTTGTGGAGCTGGTGTGGATTGTGGTGGAGAAGAGCGTGAAGTCAAATGACAGAATAGAAAATGTCACAGAATCCACAGAATCAAGTGGGAAGCTGAGTCTGCAGAAAGTCAGGTGAGGATACAACGTAGGAAAGCACTTTATTCAGGGAAGCAGGTGAGTATTAGCACACATTTATTAGGCACTCAATGTAGTAAGCGATAGATATTTGCATTGAAGTGAATTACGTATATTCCAATGCCATCTACTATTCTAAATAGAGTTCTACTTAAAACAAATGTTAAGGACCAGCTAAGGCTTTGCTTGTCACTGTGTTTGTGGATGCACTTCTGTCCTTAGATGTAACTACACCAGATGACCTCCGTTCCTAACTCGCATCCAGTGTTACCTAACCTGAGTCAGACAAAAGTAGCTCCATGGTGTCTCCACTCTAGCAGCTCAACAGCAGAGGCAGAAAGAGGGTTCACAGTGCAGGTGTGAATCTCCAGGCAGAAGAATGAGAAAGGAGCACCATGATGTAGAAACCAGGAGGGAGACACATAATTCACTGAACAGAAGAAACACCGAGATCACGAAATGCAAAAAATAGTTGTGTACTTTGCTGCAGTAACCATATAATAACCAGACCAGTTACTGAAAAGATGTGGTTTTGTAGGTGCAGGGATGGTGAGGAAGGGAAACAAGGCAAGATGTAGGAGACACTGGGCAGGGGTGGGTGCTGTAAGACTCTGTGTGTGCACTTGTGTCAGTGTTTTACCCAGGAGATGCTTTACAACATTGATTTAGTCACAGCCCCCCACTGCCTCTGTGATGCCCTTCCTCAATACCATGCTGCTTTCTGGATATGCACGGTAGTCATTGACTTCTGGTCTTCTGTGAATTTATTTGATTTATTTGATATTCTTTGGTGTTATTTAATTTAATTTTCGTTTTCACATCTTCGCTTTATATTTGGGAAAAAAAAATTAGCTCCTTTTCACAGAATTCTCTAATTATTTATGAAATGAACACACCAGTACATTTCTTTTCCAGTGTTATAAGGAGAAAAAATAACATGAAAATGAACAACCTAAACTCTCTGTTCTTCAAGGGATACAAAAAGCAATGAGAACAGAACCCAAATCAAACTATCATCTGGAGGAGGATAATAAATATATTTATAAAGTCTCCTCACTAAGTGACTGAATACATAGCTCAGTCTTAACAGCACTTACAAAACACAATAAAAGTAAAACTTATCCTCAAAACACATCAAAAGAGAAGACCAAAGAGACAGAATGAGCATACATTTCTTCATTATTAGATGTTGAGTACCTTGAGAATGATGTTCAGAAAAACATATTTGGAGAAAACTATTTGAATAGGGAAACATTTCTCACAGCAATGAAAAACATTACAATTTGAATTCAGTAACAGCAAACAAAACAACCAAGCAGCAGTCCAGGCAGGATTTGAAATGTGAACTGTGTTAATGTTAGAAGCATATTATTTCTTTGGTGTTTTACTCCTGAATATTTTGGAAATGAAGAAACTCATCATGACTATTTTTCAGGGTAAGGAGACCACTTGCATGCAAATAATGTCTTTACCTGAACAAATAGAAGTATTTTCAATGTCTGTCCATTTTTTCAGCTGTGTTTAAGATATACAAAGAAACAAAAATATTTACTGTGTCCTAGACTACCTTTAACCTGCTGCATATAGGCTCAGTTGTTCACGGGTGAATATTTAAAAAACAGTAACATTTGAAAGCAGAGAGTTCATAAAATTGCTAATAAAAAACCCACATTATATCCACATTATATCATCAGAAGCATTAAAGCATATTACTAAATAATGGAAGTTAAAAAAACCCACCAAACCAAACTAAACCATTCTTTTAATTTTCTGTTTATTCATGTAATAATTGCAACTATCATTGCTGGGTAGATTGTTGCTGTCTATTTTTCAGTTGGGGAATTCAGTTAGCTATTTAAATAAGACAGCACAACATTTCACAGCCCTATATTCTCTCTTTCTCTCCAGTCTATTATTTAATTTTTGTTACAATTCTCTATCTTTGGTATACATACATGTGTTTGTAACTCCAGTGATGGAAACCCTTATTGATTCTTCAAATGCTCAAAATAAAACAAAACTGTTCAGTAGACAAATAATATTTTAATTCTGTAGAAACACCCTTTATGACCACAGGGATGGATATGATATGGGTCTGGTTCAAGTGTTATGAATTTCAATGCATAAGCTCAGTACAGAGATCATTTGTACAAAATATTGTCATTCTGTCGTATCACACAGCCTAGTATTTCCTCACTCATCAAATAGATCAGTTACATTATGCTTTCACTAAATCCTTCCATTATAAATTATGTGAATGACATCGAGGCAGATTTAGCTATTAATTCCCTGAAATCTGCCCCCATTTCTTTCCATCAAGTGTAACATTCTGCAGTGGACCCTAATTTTTTTTTTATGTTTTCAGTTTCTTAAAAATGGAAAAAAAAAATTTTGGAAAGCATTTATTGTTTTTACTGGGGCTTATTGACCTTCAGAGAGTCTTGGTGACTTAGGAGGGAAAATTAAAATAAACATAAATAAAGCTAAAACCAAATGTCCCCAAATGAGTCAGAGTAAAAAGAGAAGTGGATAACTTCAGTGAGTACAGATGTTGGCAATATAAATATCCACATCTTTGCATTTGGGATTGGCTCCTCCTTCTCACTGAGTAAAGAGACAGAAAACCCTTGATTTAAGATAAACCAGTTTTATCATCCACCTAAAACAAGAAATAAAACTAATAGCAAAAAAATGAAAAACAAGAGAAAAAAAAAAAAAAAAAAAAAAAAAAAAAAAAAAACCCCACCAAAAAACAACCAAAAAACAAACACA
>VWZU01019727.1:513388-575355 GCA_013397095.1 Sterrhoptilus dennistouni
CAAAAAACCACTACAAACAAACCAGTGGTCCTAGCACAATAGAAAGGCTTTTGTTTCCAGAGGAAAAAGGAAAGTATTTGTGTAAACCTTCCTCTTATCTTTGCCTTTGCACATTGAGAACCTCTGGGGCAAGTGGGCAGAAAGAGCCAGGAAAGCAGCAGGGAGTCATATACAAGAGCCTGCTTAAGTCAGCACGGATCACCCCATGATCAATTCATCCTCTTCATCCTGAGACATGAGGAAAGGTGCTGTACTTGCCTTCTGGCATCTCTTTGGAGAGATGATCGAAACAAATGGACACAGAATATATTCTGAGAGAAAAATAAAAACACTTCTTGCTCTTGTAAGGCATTTTTACAGAAAAAAACAAATCTAAAGTACAAGCTAGGTAAATTCAGCTCTTAATACAGAAAGCCAAATTTAACCATGTAAACAAAAATCCAAAACCTGAAAATTAAAACCAGTGTGAGCAATGCACTGAGTGAATGCTGGATTTCTCTGTTGGTAAAATTCTTACACATTTTCTCTTCCTCACCATTATATAGCAGTGGATGAAACTACTAGGGAAGAGCTCCATTACCATGAAAAATATCATGGAAAACAAAGGATAAAACAAAACTGCAGGTTATGGAGACAATACCCTTCTGATCATCTACAAAACTTGATGGATTAGAGAGTGGGTAATCGCCACCCATATGAAGCTCAAAAAGTGCCAGATTCTGAACCTGGGATGGGGCAACCCTCGTTGTGTATAAAGACTGGAGAACAAATGGCTGGAGAGCAGCACTGTGGAAAGGCACCTTGGGGGTGCACAGCATGGCCAGCCAGACCAGGGAGGGGATTGTCCTGCTCTGCTCTGCACTGGGGCAGCCTCACTCTGAGTGCTGGGGCTAGTTTTAGGTGCCAGAATATAAAAAAGACATTAAACAATTACGGAGCATCCAAAGGAGGGCCATGAGGATGGTAAAGGGACTAGAGGGAAAAGTGTATGAAGAGTGGCTGAGGACTCTTAGTCAGTACCCTGGAGGAGACTGAAGGGAAGACCTCATCACAGTCTGCAACTTCCTCTTGAGGGAGAAAAGAATGGGCAGGTACTGATCTCCTCTCTCTGGTGACAAATGACAGGACCCAAGAGAATGGCCTGAAGTTGTGTCAGGGGAGGTTCAGGTTGGATATTAGAAAAAGGTTCTTGACCCAGAGGATGGTTGGGCACTGGAACAGGCTCCCCAGGGCAGTGGTCAGAGCACCAAACCTGAGAGAGCTCAGGAAGTGTTCAGACAATGCTCTCAGGCATATGGTGTGACTCCTGAGGATGGTGATGTGCAGGGCCAGGAGCTGGACTTTGCTGATCCTTGTGGGTCCCTTCCAACTCAGTATATTCTATGATTTTATGATTCTATGATTGCAATTACTAGCAATTGTTCCCAGTCTGTTACCCTGAATAACTGTTGTTATGCAAGAGTATTTATTTCCATAACATTACATCATGTTGCAAAAACTACTCTTCCCATACAACAAATTGCAAAAGATCAGAAGTAAGTCACAAGCCTTTTCCTCAGCCAGCAAAACTTGCATCCCCAATGTGGAGATATCATGTTTTCATATTCCTGACCTATGAACAAATTAAATTTTACAAGCTTCAATGCTCAGATTTTAAGTGACCATTAGGGCTTAGACAGTCTTATATTAGAAAAAAAGTGTTCCTCCTGAATTTGGACTCTACTTCACACAATCCTCAATTGCTTGCTCATTTTATCCACTTGAAGGAATATTTCTAGTCCTGTGGAACTGAGGACAAACTAACATATAATTATTAAATAATCACAAAAATCAAAGGCAAATGAAAGATTGCCTTCTTAAATAAGAGGCACTCAAATATAACTTGCACACCACCTCAAGACACTGTTCACTGTCAGGGGAGATAATCAGGTTCTTTAACTTTTAAGACTGAGATATAGATCCTCGTTTGATTTAGAGTTGAATAAAGACACCAGAATATAAAACAGGTTTAGGAGAACACTAGGAATTCTAAATCCAAAGGGAAGATTTAAGAAGGTTTGTTTACACTCAGCTAGACAGGGATGGTGATGGGCTGTCCTTGGAAGGGGAAAAAAAGGTGGCTGAGGGACAGTAGTCAGTGCACACTGAGAGCAGAGAGACCTGAGAAATCAACTTTCTGGGTGCCCAAAATCTTATAGAAATTGAAAAGGGAAAATTGACCTCACCAGCTACAGAACTCCCGGAACAAACTCCCTCTGCCTCTGGCCTGGATGAAAGTTTACTACACACCCAGATCACAGCATTGCAGCCAAGAAAATTGCTTGCCTAAAGAGCTGCTTAGCCTGATTCTTCCGGCCCTGTCCCTGGAGAGGATATCAGAGAAGCCTGGAGAGGCGGCAGTACTGTGGACATGATCTATGGATTCTTCCTAAGAAATCATATCCAGGCTCAGAATCCTCAGAAACAGTTATTCTTTTGTCACAAAACCTATAAAATGAGTGTTATTGCTGAGTCTATGACTTTACATCAAGTTAGAGAAGAGTAAACAAGAAATCAGGGCTGCCTGCCTCTGTCTGGAGCCCAGAGGAGCTGTTCAAACCCATAGTTCTCAACTCTGAATAGCAGCAAAACACTTCTCTTCAAAAAAATTTCTCCATACACATAAAACAAGATCCAAGAGGTGAAGAAGCTGGAGCACAGTGGTTTAAGTATCCTTGTAGATGCAGAATCCTGAGATTCCTGCCTTTAGCACTGAAGCAGCAATGCCAGATAAATAAATCTTACAAATTTACAGAAAAGGTGATTTGGAGATCATGTAACATCAATCAATACCATCTCAATTTTCACTTCTTCCTTTGTTGAAACTCTACAAGATCACATGGAAAGAGGTTACAAATGTGGACGTGTGTTTGTGCATCAGGCACTCTTACTTCGAGTATCCACAGGTATGGCTAAACACAGGAAAATGCACAGTTTTAGTGAAGTCAGGATCATGTTGCATTTTTTTTTTAATTAGAGACTTCATTTCTGATACATTTATCAGGTACAGTGAGATCATCTAAAATCATACATTAAACATAACACTGCTATACTAACTAGCACTATCAATAGTAATATTACTTTTGTTTCTCTGATTTCTCATCAAGTGTGTTCACAGTAGTTCCTGACATTTTCTGATGCCTCTCATGTGTTGTACACTGACACAGGTCAGCAGATTTTCTTGTAATCCTGATCGAACTTCAGCCAAAGCCTGGGGTTTCTGGTGCACTCTGGGCACACAAACAGCTTCAGAACCAGAGGACTTCAGAAACTACACAGCACAAAGGTCGATTTCTATCAGCAACAGTAGTATATTTTCACTTATTTCACTCTTCAGTGTATGAAGGTAAATCCTCCAGCTCAACAAATGCTGGCAAAGCTAATTAATAATACACACAGCAAAACTGTCATATCTTAATGTTGATATGAGACCAGTTCCACAAATTCCAACTTGTGAAGGTGTAACAATGAAATTTAAGCAGCAAAAACAATATACCAAGAGTTAATATGGTGGTAAGAAAGCAATATCCTGGGATCTTGAGAGCCGGCTAAACATACTAAAAGAATTTTTTAAAAGGCCATGAAAAACCCATCAATTCTTGATCTGCATCACTGCCATCAGATTAATTTATAATTTGGCTTTCTGGGTATAAGTTTGAGCTATGTTTTTTGATGAGTCTACATCTATTTTAATAGAAAGAAAGGATTAGTTTTCTGGTTTTTTAATACTGGCTTCTTTTGATGATTAAAGGCTTTATTTCTTTACTGAAATCCAGCTTTTCTTCACTATCCTGTTGGAACAGGAGCTGAAACCAGCCACAAGGGACCAGCAGAGATCAGTCCCCTGCTCTACGAGCTGTTGGTCAGGATTGGAGCTTACCACTTGAATCTCATTCTTTTAAGTTGCCTTGGAGAGCAAGCTGGAAATTTATAAGACCCAAGATTATTAAGGACATCACTTTGAGACAAAATTTAGAATGATTGAGGCACAGAGTGCCTTCCCTATCCTTGCTCAGGATCAGAGCTAGCATGCAAAGAGGTCAGTATTCAGTCTACCTGGGTCCTAGGGTGACTACAGGCTGACCAATGAGATTCTGAAGTCAAAGCTACATATTTTCCCCACAATCATGCAGGAAGAACCACAGCTCACCTCATGGGCTGTACCTTCTCTCCCTATCTGGGGGCCGTCTGCGTTTGGTACCAGCAGCTCTCAACTGTACTGCTGAGATTTGGAGAAGGCTGTCTTTAATCTCCTCCCTAGATGTTTCCAGCTCAATGGACTCATGATGCCTCAGGTCATCAGGGCAGAGGTGCCACCTATAAGTAGACACAAAACCCAAGAGTAAATTTAACCATAGATGGTATTTCTCAGATTATCCATGACTGTGACACATGTGCTGCAATCAAGCAGGCCAAGCAGGTGAAGCCCCTGTGGTATGGTGGGCGGTAGTCCAAATATAAGTATGAAGAAGCCTGGCAAATTGATTATATCACATTTCTCCAAAGATGCCACATATGCTGTGTGCTCACAATAGTAAAAGCTGCCATAGAATGGGTGGAAACCTACCCTGTACCTCACACCGTTGCCCATAACACCATCCTGGACCTTGAAAAGCAAGTCCTTTCAAGGCTTCATACCCCTGAGAGAATTGAGTCAGACAATGGGACTCATTTCAAAAATAGCCCTATCAACACCTAGGCTAGGGAACATGGCATTGAGTAGGGATACCATATCCTCTACCATGCACCAGCTGCAGGCAAAGTAGAAACATAAAATAGACTGTTAAAAACTACCTTGGAAGCACTGGGTGGGAGATCTTTCAAAAATTAAGAGCAACATCTGGCAAAAACCACCTGGTTAGTCAACACCTGGAGCTCCACCAACAGAGCAGGCCCTACCCAATCTGAGCCCCTTCACGCTTTGAAGGACTTTCTATGTAAAAACTCAGTTAAAGTTTCAAATGTTCTGGTTTCACTCCCACAAATACCAATGTCATCTGGATTGCAACCTGAAGCTTTTCTGTATCTAGGGTGAAATGAAGACTTTTGCTGGTCCTTCAGAGTGTCTTGTCATCCCATGCTTGCTATGTGAATACCTGAATTTTCAGATTCTTAGAAAAAATTGCAACTAAAACTCCATAAGCTCTTTAAAAAAAACAAAACAAAACAAAACAAACAAAAAAAACCACACCCAAAAAATCACCCCCCCAAAAAAACCCAAGAAAATCCCAAACCAAAAAAAAACCCAACAAAAACAAACAAACAAAAAACCATCCCTGATTATTCCACCCTAACTGAAGCATTTCAGCTTTAGTGACTTCTAAAGAAAAAATTATAAACTTTTGAGAGCTACAGATATAAATATATATTTAGTTTTAGAATGATTGTTTCAAAACAAGAAATCAAAATACCTAGTTTATAAACTGTCAAAATGAACTATTTCCTTTTAGAAAATAGGTGGACTGAAGCTATTTGCCAAACTTGGCATAACATCATAAATTGCTGCAGTCAATCAAAAAATGTGGTTTTGGATAAATGAGGTATTTGTGTTTTTATAAAAAAAGTTACCCACTGTTGTTCTCTACTGATTGCTTAAACCTAGGGTTTATAAATTTTTTCATTTGCTTTTATTTTTCATTGCTTTTTTGTGATATTATTCCAGTGCTGTTGGAATGGCTTTTAAGTCTGATGATCTGCATTGTGAGCAAATTTTAGATTTGTACCCTTTTTGTACTTCAGAACACAATAAAGGCATACCTAAATAAAGGATTTTTTTCTCAAATTTTTTTTTTAAGTTTAAACACAAATACTAATAGCTTTAGGTATTATTTTATACACTATATGTCTTCTCAGAGAGCATTTTCCCCATCTTATATGAATTACCTGTTCCTCATTCTGACAGACTTTTGCTCCCCTCAGGGTTCAAGATCCAGAATCCTGAATGGTTGCTGCCCACAAGCTAATGTGTATTATAATTACTGTAGATGGGATGAACCCAAATAACCCCCCTTTAAGCAGATCAACTATTAATGACTTCCTGGAGATTCCAAACTCGCTCTCATTAAATATTAATTGTAAAACAACCTATTACCCTACTGAGAGCAAGAATAATGCCTCCTTAGTGACCACATGCATTCTGATGATTGTTAATTCAAGACTGATGGGAAACAGTGGAGCTCAGTGGAGAACAAAGGTGCACAGTGAGACTTCAAACCAGTGGCACCACACAGGAACCTGAATGACTGCAGCTTACTTTGCTGTTATCCACTGATATCGATCTTCACTTCAACATGTAAAGTCACTTGGATGCAAAGTAAGCTTTTATGTAAAGTTAAGGACTCAAAGATATCCAAAAGACTGAATACAGAACTTCTGCATACTCAGTTAGTTATTAAGTATTAAACTGTCTCCTCTTTCTCTGTTCCCCAACTTTTACCAAGTCCTTTATTTTTCATATAAAGGAGACAAATACAGCATCATGCAGCTCATGAAGTACAGCTGGATTTTGCTGTGAAATTCACTTCTTTACAGAGAGGTAGAAAAAGAATCAACTGCCCACAAAATGGCAGCCCAAAATCTTGGCCTGCTCCCTGTCCCAGAGGAAAAGTCTGTGTGGCTGCAGGCACAGCCTCACACATCAGCCCACCATCCCCCCTCCTGGGGCAGCAGGCAAGCCTCCCACAGCATCAGTGAGTTTGATATTGCAAGAATCTAAGACTGTGACTGACATCCTGATGCTCCACTGCTTTTGTTTGATGCCCTGTTGATGCCTCTGGTATGTATGTCCTAGAGAGAGCAGAGGGCTCTGTAAGGTTATGTTTGCCAAGCTGAGGAAAAGCCTCCATACGGGTGGGAGGCCAGGGTGCCGTGATGTCTGCTTGGCAAAAAAACAAAAGGAGACAAAAAATAGAGGAGAGATGATAAGTAAGCTTTAGGCCTGAAGCCATTGTAATTGAAAGAAAATACAAAGCACAGCATCACATACACATAGGGATAGTCCTGCATTTTCTTTATACCTTCACTGAATATATGAAGGTTGAAGGTAAGAGTTTGAGGAAGGCAAATTCAGCCAGCAACATAAAAGTGGTCTGCTATGACAAAAACCTCTTCTCTAGCAGAATTAACCCCATAATAAATCCACTGTGATGAGCTTTAGGGCTGCAGCACTACAACTGAGAAACTGCACTCGGATATTTAAAATTAATAAGATTTTGTGGCACCTGAAGGTTGACTCCTCAGCAGTGATGCCAAATGCAGCAGCACTTAACAGTGGGTGCTGCCGACCCAATGGCACCAAGAGTTTATGGCTAAAAATTTTATGTGTGTTTTCCAATCCTGCTATTTGATTAATGCACTGGTCTTGCAGTATTGAATGAAGCTTTAAGTGAATTTAAGATCCACTATCTCAAAGGACAATAGAGGTAAGCTATTTCAAAGCTCTTTCATATAAATAAATAAATAACTATAACCAAGCAAATTTCCTCATGATTGAAAATCTCAGGACCAAGTTTTCCTTACAGATTTTGAACACAATTAGTTTTTCTTTTTTTAATCTGTCACTCTAGTTAGGCCTAGAATTAGAAATTTACCAAATATTATCTGTAAGCCATAGATACCAGGTTTACATAAGGCATGAGGATTGACCATTAGAATATGTATTTAGAAGATTTTTTAAAAGGCAATCTTAAAGCACTGCCAAGTTAACTGACCGGTAAACCAAGTGGAATGTGTTAATCAACAGAAATTAATTAAACTAAACTAAATTAAAATTTTGTGCTTGACAAAAAGACATTCAGACTGTATCTGGATAGGTTCAGGTTTGTCACAGGTTCGCCAAGATGCACCATTTTCTCTTTAGGTAGAACATACCTTCCAGGTGTATCAACCTGCAATAGTTTTTGCAGAAAACTATGCCCAAAGAAAGAAAACTAATCTAGCCCTAGTGTTTAAAAAAGACATATAGAAGCAGTAATATAATATCATCTATGTTTAAAGTCCATGTAAGGAGCAAACTAGATAACAAGGATTAAAGAAGTAACAAATTAAGAAACCTCACCTAGGAAATGTAGAGGAATAGCAATGGTTGGTAAATTTTCTTACCAACAAGCAAGAAAAATCTCCCTTACTCAGCTATGAAGAGCACAAAACATTTAGCTTCATTTACAATGGAAAAAATGGAAGACATCTGTAGAAAAATGAAAGATTTGCCAATCAAACAGCAGGAGGGAATAAACAAGATGCAATTGTCTGAGAGGAAGCTGCTGAGAAACTTTCTGAACATATCTATTACTTTTCATAATTAAAAGACATTTGAAACTTATAGTAATTTAAAAGGACTGGAGGAGTGCCATGATTAAAAACTGAATAAAAGCAGGGGCTGTGGGAATTCGAGTGCACTTAGATAGCAATTCCTGGGAAAAAATGTAACAAATTAGAGACTGCCAATTAAATTTAGAGACTATGAAACTGTAAGTCAGCATGAATTCGTGGAGAGTAGGTCTTTTCAAATCAACTATTCCTTTCTCATTGTAAGGATTTCAGGTCTAAGGGATAGAATCAAGATATATTTTAATATATTTGGGATTGTCTTAGAATTATGACAATTCTGGTTTTCATTTTTGGTCTTAAGACCTTGGAACTAAAAACCAGCCAAATTAATCAAAACTTTTGAGATCCCTGATGGATATCAAAATACAAATCATGCTGAGAATATAGTCAGGAATAGAGTTTTAACAAAGAGATTTTTTTTTCTTGTCCCCTATTTTTATCCGAGCAAAAGCTACAAAAATTTTACTGACATGGTAATGGAGAGGATCAAAGACTATACTTAATAATGCTATTACTCTTACAGGGAGACCTGAATCACTTGGCAGATGATCACAAAGTAATATAAGTACATTTTGTATGGTCAAATATAACACTAGCAAGGAACCCAGAGTGCCAGTTGTACAAATTTCTGTCTTGGAAATAAGTAATTCAGAAAGGGACTCAGAGGTCATCATAGGCAATTGTCTCAACATGAGTTCACAGTACAAAGCTGTAGCAAGAAGTTCTTGTACATTAAAAAAAACTAACTTCAAGGGGATGACAGAAACGTGTGAGTTTTTTATCTTTCTGCACAGCACAGGTCATGTATTTCCTACTATGACATCTGGGCACATTCTCTCCTAATCAGTTCCCTGCCTTTGCAGAGGCCTCAAGCTCGCACCTTGGTCTCTCCTGTCTCTTTGTCAGTGGCACACACCACCTAACTCTCCTGACCGAGTTTATTATTATTTAGCCAACCATACAGCAGCTTTGGAGTCAGTGTTGAAGTTCCTAGTTGAAAATGCAATGAAACAGTGGTATTAGAAAGAGGCATCAAGCTTCTTCAGCAGAAGCCAACCCTTCAGCCTTCCCAAGCAGAGTGATAAGAGGCCAACTGTGCTAATAAACCAGCATTTCTCTTATCAAGGGCAGAAAGAACTCCTGTATCCACATTTCCTTGTGATGTGGGACAGTCCACACATGGAGCTTCAGAGTGTTTGCACCTCAGACTTTTTCTGTGGGATATTATCCTCACAGAGAAGCCAAATCCAAGCTGCATAAGGGTTGGATGCAGTTAAAGGGCTACAGGTTGGAACCCCTTTAGTCAGATGCATCTTGTAATCTTTAAACTCTAGAATTTGGTGATATATATTGTGTCAGTATTTATTTCATAAAATTATCCTTCTACCAGAGAGAGAAAACATCAGGCTGACAGCCCTAGACTCAGCTTTATAAAATGGATGCATGGATTTTTATACTTGACTGTAAGTTGAAATATGTGGGTAAACTCTGGACCAGTTTAGCTCTTTATGGTATCCCAGATTTTTGTCATATTGACAATTAACTATTAGATAACTGTTCAAGTCCGTAGGAGCTTTCATTCAGAATCTGGTATTTCACATATTCAAAAGGCACAGAAACAGTGTTTTCAGAACAATGTATTATTTAGGTATCTCTTCTCCCAAGTATTTGAATAAGTGTGTTTATGGAACAAGAGATACAGACTTATAGTTTTGTGACCAAATTTGATTTTAATTAATTACTATCAGCTCTTTCTGGGAGAGGATGTCATCTGTTTGCTCACAGTATATCACTAATTCTCTGCATTTCTGATGACTAAGGACCCATCCCACCCCTTCCTAGAGACTCCATTTAGCCTCATTCTAAAACTTGGGAAGAGTAAACTTCCAGTTTGATGGAGATAGAGAATACTTCCCCACAGGGAGACTTCCTGTCTTTCTAGACTTCTGTCCATTCCACACCTCTTTGCTTTATCCTTTCAGAGTTTATTTTGGTATAACTCCTAAAGTCAGATAATATAAAAGAGGAAATATAAAAGTATGTACTTAAAAAAAAATAATTCTGCAGTTCTTTCATTCTTTCACTTTCCCTTAAAGGATTGCATAAAGCATTTCATACTTGATGTTTGTAGAAAGATCACAAGGTCACTTTTTTCTTTTAATAAATCAGAAATTGTGAAAACACAGGGAGATAAGAGAGATAACTTGGTTAAATCATTAGCACAGTCCTCTAGAAATGTGATACAATGCATAATCAATCATTTTTGTCTGATCTTTATTACTCTCCTAGGGCCTGAGTAAAGTAGAGAAGATAAAACACCTGGAGTATTATTAGGAGGAATTAATTGATCTTCATAAAGGTCCTATGCACTACAGAGATGAGGGTCTTAAAAGTCATGCCAGATGGACATTTCTTGAGTTGGTGCAAAAGAATCACAGTCGTGATTCTTCACCATTTCACAGAAAAGAGGACCACTTTATTCTTGCATATTACATAGACTATTTTGCTAGAGGAAAGAACAATTCAGGAAATCTGGAGCACTCAAGAATTTAGTGCTCGTGCCAGGACATGGGGCTGTGAAGAGAAGAATCTGGCTTCGCTTCAATCCGTGGAAAATATTTCCAAGATTATATTCTTCAGGTTATTTTGAAAACAAAACAAAACACTTGTTCTTTCAAGAATTTCTCTTCCTGGATGTTAGCTCTTGACTAGTTGAGTTTCAAGGCATAAATATTTATGTTTATTGAATGTGAAATGCTCAGTTCAGTTCTTTAGCAGCAGGATCAATGCCTCTATTGTAAAGACTCTGAAGCAGGAATCACTGTGGGTTTAGGGGGATGTTTCCCACTTTAGAAAAAATACATTGTGATTAATAACCCAGTGTCTGATAAAGACAATCTCCTGCTGATCCCTCCTCACTGTGTGAAGCCCTGCTTCTGTCCATGGGTAATTTGGTAAAGGTCCGTAGGCTTCACCTGAACAGACTTCACCATATCAGGCATCACAGATAAACAACAACAAGAACTGATGTTTATTTAATATTCCATGGGTAAAATTACCACCCACTTCCAGTCAGGCCAGTCCAGAAACTAAGTGTAGTGGTTTGACCTGGTCTGGAAGCCAGGTGCTCAACAAAGCCACTCTATTGCTCCCTTTCTCAGCTGCACAGGGCAGAGAAAATACAGCAAAAGATTCATGAGTTGAGATAAGGGCAGGAAGAGGTTACTCACTGATTACTGTCATGGACAGTAAGTAGGATAATTAGAAATAAAACAGATCTTAAAACCACCTTCCCCTAACTCTTTCCTCCTTCGTGGACTTAACTTTATTCCTGATTGACTACCTCCTCCCCATCAGTGGTACAGGGAGATGAGCAATAGGGGTCAGTTCATCACACATTTCTGTCACAGCTTCCTCCTCGGGGGAGAACTCCTCACACCCTTCACCTGCTCCACTGTGTGTGTACCTCCCATGAGAGACAGTCCTTCAGAAGCTTATCCAGTGTGAATGCTTCCCACAGGTCCCTGAAGTTCTTCATGGCCTGCTCCAGTGTGGGTCCCTCCAACGGGATGCAGTCCTTCAGGAACAGGCTGCTCTAGGATGAGTTCCCCAGTTACAAGTCCTGCTAGCAAACATGCCCCATCATGGGCTCCTCTCTCCAAGGATTCACTGGTCCTGTCAGCCTGTCACCGGGCTTTCCACAGGTCACAGCCTCCTTCAGGCCCCAGCCTGCTCTGGTGTGGGGTCTTCCATGGGCTGCAGGTGGTTCTGTGCTCCACCATGGATTGCACAGATCAGACTTCATCCCCATGGGGATAGACTTCACCATGGGCTGCAGGGGTATCTCTGACCTAGCACCTGGAGTACCTCCTCCCTTGCACTCTTCAGTGATTTTGGGGCCTGCAGTGTTGCAGTCACAGTCCTAGTCCAGAGCCATGAGCAAGGAGACTGTGATACTTCCCCCAGAGTTCCTGAGTGTCCCTGGCACCCACTGGACGATGAGGACGATGAGATGGGCTCCGTGTGTCACTCCATGTGTAATGATTTTATTAACAGAAACAGAAAGAGAGCTTACTCTAAGGCTGAGCAGAAGTGGAGACACCCAACACTGGACTTACAGTGACTTATAAACAGGGGAGGTCTCAGGGAAGGGTACAAATGCAATGACCAATGGGGAACACAAAGGGTGGGGAGTAACTCAAACCTGCCTCTGGATGCCAAAGATCAAGGGATTTCCAAAGTGGGAGTGCCTAGCACAGGGCAGGATTGACAGTGGGGTAGGAGGAACAAGGGATGGATCCAAGGGGTGAGTGACAGCTGCATAAAGGAATACAGTTAGGACTAAACTAACTATACAAGGAAGGAGGTGGGGGGCACGTAATAAACAATTTGAGGGACTAGAATCAGGGAAAAAAACCACATCACCATATTGCAGGGCTGTTCTTCTCACATACACTCACTCCTCTCTTCTCTGGCTACAATTACTTCTGCACAATATTTTTTTTCCATCTTCTCAACTGTCTTATCCCTGAAGTGCTACCACTGCTGCTGATGAGCTCAGTCTTGGCAGTGGTGGCATTGGCTCTGTTGGACATAGGGGAGCTTCTGGCAGATTCTCAGAGGTGCCAGTCCTGTATATTCCTTCCACTACCAAAACCTTGCCATCCAAGCCCAATAGACCACCAATCTATTTCTCATCCATAGAATATTTTGAGCCAAGGAATGCTTGTGACTCTTCTCCCTTTTCTTCTGTGTTATCCATTTGTGGTGCAGCTCTGCACTGACTTTTGTGAAACACTGTTAGTCACAATCAAGAAAGCATCTCTGTTTAGTCCATGAGGACTCAGGAAGCTGATGATATTAAGCAATATTAAGGTCCACAGGACTTCAACCAGGGCTTCTTCAGAAACTATAACAAATTACAGGCTGTTGGTAAATTAACAAGATGACTCAGAATGAGCAATAAATAGATATTAATTTAAGTCATGCTGACCGTAAGTTTGAAGACAGAAGAATGCATGGTATTTTAGGAAATTATAATATTCTATAACATATACAACATGAAAGCAAGCAATTATATGCTGTGATTTTATTAAATTGCACAGTAATTTAAAAACACAATTACATTTTAAATGAACAATTGAAAAGAATAATGATATTTCATTATGTCGGCTGGGTTGCTCAGATGAACACTGTGTACTGCTGGATAGGTGCAGTGGCATAATGTGATCAGTTTAAGAAAATCATGATTAGCAGCCCCATGTTCTGGAAGATAATTTATTACTGCTGCTGGCAACTGACGTATTTAAAACTCATTAGTTGGAAGTGGGATAGAAATTGGGGAGAAAAATAGATCAAAATATAACACTCATACATACCTTAAAACACCCTTTTCAAACTTCAATCCACCAAGAAATTGAACTTTTTTAGTATTTGATTACATAGCTAAAGATAAATTGGGAATGCTTTAGAATACCTTGATTTGTTAAAGGACCCATTCTGCAGCCCTTTGATCTTATCCATAGCTCTCCTTTGGATTCTCTTCTATCTCTCTGCATCTTCCTCAAATTGTGGGGACATAGAATCATGGAATCACAGAATATCCTGAGTTGGCAGGGACCCACAGGGATTATCATGTCCAACTCCTGGCCCTGCACAGCACCATCCCCAAGAGTCACATCGTGTGCCTGAGAGTACTGTCTGAAAGGTGCCTAGGGTCTGTCAGGCTTGGTGCTGTGACCACTACCCTGGGGAGCCTGTTCCAGTGTTATTCTGCTGAATCATTCACCTCCTATAAATATCTACCTTGTTGAAAACACACTGTGCAATGAAAGAAGAAAATTTCACTCTCAATTAGAGCTAATGTCAACCTGCAGGTATTAGAATCTCATTAATGGATGGAAAGTGCTTAAACTCTTTTTAGCTTCTTAACTACATTGATAGAACTTAGAGAAAGATCTTTTGGCTGTATAAATATCTGCATTTGCCACATGTGGCAAAACGAGGACCTTACAAGTCTGAATAACACCTGTCTCTCTCCTTCTGACCCCTCTCCTCTTTGGCCAGATTGATTTGCTTTTCAGCCTCAGAGTGATTTTTCTTTCTGGGGAAAATGGTGTTGCCCAATATAAAGTTTAAGTACAATATTTCTGATGATAATAATCTTTATGGAAATGCTGGTGGTCGTTGAAAGTTTTGCATAACTTCTTGAGACTTCTGAGAGGCCTTTAAAGCAAATACTGTTTATTCACCATCCTAAAAGTTCTAAAACAGGAGACATCTTTTCATGGAGACATCTTTCAATCTTGAAGTGTTGGGCCCAGATCTGTTCTCAGTAATCCAAGGAAAACTCCTTGAGGCTAACATACTTCAAGTTTGCACCATTAAAAAACAGATTTGTTTGATGTAAGGAAATCTATCATCCATTTTATGAAGTTACATTCAATGTAATTCAGAACATACTCAATTCATAGAGCTACAGACCAATTGTGTGTGTCATGATAAAACCAGAATCGACTGAAATAAACTCATTCTTTGTGTCATTTAACTTATGCCATCTGGATGTCAGTTCAGAATTCTCTCTCACAGTGAGAAAGAATTTTCATTCTCAAATGAAACACATTTTCAAGTATTTTTTGTTTCTAGTAGCTATAGGAAGATACTGTTCCCAATCTCAGTACATTTTTTTGTTCAGAATTTCACTTAGGCTGAATTTTCCTTTTAATCTATTGTTACTACTATGCATTTGTAGTTGAATTCTCACTTCTTCTATGTTATTTAAAAACTCGTGGACATCAATTTTCAATCTTAAGAAAAAAAATGAGCATTCTTCTTGTCCTAGATCAGGCTTTTTCTTACAGTAGACAGTAACTGGTGCTTGTGCAAGAATAAAGTACATATAATTATGACCCTTTTCTTGATAGATGACAGTAATCAATAGTTTCAAGACTCCTCAAGCTGGAGGTTACCTCTGGGCCACTGTATTTCATACTGTTATTATTCATGAATTTGCCTAATACCTTTTTGAACCAATTTATAATTTTGACCTCCTCACAAATTGAGAGTCATCATTTAAATTATATATAGTGGGAAAAAAAGTGCTTTATGCCTTGTAAGTGCTGCATTTATTATTTCACTAAGTCTTCTTGTTCCTGACTGTGGAACAAAACAACCACTTCTTTACACTATTAATGTGTTACTGACCTTTATCATGTACAGTAACTTTTTTTTTTTTTTTAATTAGAAAGTTCCTTACAACTGTGGGGAAGTTTTTCATACTTTGATACTTTTATTTTCTTAATCTAAATCTTTTTAAGATGGAAGTATCAGAACACATACAGTAAGTAAATAAGTTCTGTTTTCCAAACTCTTTCCCAGTTCTAATAAACCTGGTTTTTCCATGCTTCAATCCTGACTGTAATGATGCATTAGCAGTTACACATCCTGGAATTAAAATGCATCATGCAAGTGACAGACAAAGAAACTTCAAGCTGGAGAAAACACAGGAAAGTTGTCAAAACATTGTAAGCCTCTCAGTGCCAGGGACAGGAAAGTGACAACAGCATGAAAATTACAATTATTCAGGGCCAGAGTTCCCCTCAGCAGCACTGAGGATGTATTGCAGCTGTGAAGAGATACAGATATTGTTTGTCAAGAACAAAGAGACAGAGAAAAGGAATAGATAAAGAGTTTTCACTCTTAGCTGGAATAGAAATGCTGTAAGTAAACACTGAAAACATGGATTGTGATCTTACAAAAATTACTAAGATCCTAAACCTGCAAGTCTAAAGAAACTCATTGACAGCAAACTGCCTCATCACTTCCAATAGCCCTGCTCACAGAACCACGACTACTCACAAACACAAATTTTTGCAGTTTCAGGATCCGATTTCTAGATTACTGACCAGTATCCAGCAGTGAAATAAAACCAGCATTTATTCTACTGCTGCAAGGTGGTGTACCACCACTTGGGTCAGCACACCAACATCAGTACTAGAAGGACCTTGATTTTACCTCATACTGAGTAACGTATAGATAAAAGTTTATATATTCAGCTGAATGAGTGGGGCAGGATGTATATGCTTGATGACATCTTGTTTTATAAATATCAAATATTGTTAAGTGGGATTATGGCTTGTGAATTATGCCTTGTGCTTGACTGCAGAATATGCACCTTTGCTCAGCAATCCACTTGAGAGAAGCCCAAAAGGGTGCCCTGCCTCACTTCCTTCCCCAGCCCTGATCAGGGGAAAGGTGTGGATCTGTTGGAAACCTATTTGTACACAAGCTATCTTAAGGAAAAGACATTGTAAAAAGTAGAAAAAACTAGAACCGGTTGAAAAGGTGAATGTGAAGTCATCTACTACATCTACCACAAAAGCATCTTATTCTGTACCAGTGACCAAAAGAAAATAATGACTGACAAAGATTTCTTATTATAATATTTTAAAGGGAAAAAAAAAAAAAAACAACAGAAAAAATCTTAAATTAATGGAATTTGGCTGCAGTATCATTATTCTCAGTGCTGTTTGAATGACATTCTACATTTTTAAAAAATAATCTCAGAAAAATCTCTATAAATCCTAATTTTTCTTGTATAGGAAAAAATAAATTCCTTTTTTCTGAGTCTTTCTGTCCAAAATATTTTTAAATCTGATCTTGATATTTGCAAGGTGCAGGAGGGCCAGGCAGTGAGAGAAATAAAAGGAAACCAGCACGTATTTCTTTATGTGATATTTTTAAGCCCCCTTCTTCCCAATTCTTTTTTCTCCATGTTCCTTGTCTTGTGACATTTGGCAAGGCAAAGCCTGAAAACTCTATTATTAGTTAGTGAGAAAATGCAGCAAATGGCTTAGATGGCTTAGCTTCCACATTCCCCTTCTCTTACACAGTGTTATCCTGCAGCTCACCTCCCTTGAAAGGTGGGAGAAGAAATTCTATGTTTTGAAACCGCTGGTGAGACTGCAGTCAGTGAAGCAGGGAGGGAGTGCAAGTCCATGCGAGGAAGGACAGAAAAAGTTGAGCAATATAAAGGGTTCTCTGGAAGAAGCCAAATTTAGTTACAATTGGTTGGACTGAGGGTTTGCAAGCATCACAAGGAGGTTTCTGAGCAATAGCAGCTAATATATGCTTAGAGACCACCTACTAAAATTGCATTTCTAGTGCTACTTTTGTCTCTGATTCACTCCTGAAAGGGCAATTGCATTTTCTCTGACATGCCACTGCCAGTGAGTCCTTCAGGGCTCATAAACTGTCAGGCAGAGGAAAGATAAAGGCAGAAATACTTCTTTCTCAACAATATTTCAATAATCCTTATTCGTCTATTTCTCATTGGGCCATCTCTTTTTCTTTCTCTTTCATATTTGCTGACATAGGTTTTAGAGGTTAAAAAGGAAACTGTGGCAGGAAATCCACCCTGTTAAAGAAAAAGCAGTGTAACATAAAGTGCTGTTTGAAGCAAATATCACTATATAGAAAAAAAATACTTCTATGAGTAGTATAAAAAAAGAGGGAACATTTCTACAACAGCAGCCAAGTAATAGGACATTTTTCATTCACAACTATTGTGGTTTATTGGAGAGATACATAAACATCTCCCAAAAAAACCTCCCAAAACAACCAACACCCAGAAAATGGATTCTTTTAGCTGTTGGGCTAAAATGTGTCAGAAAAGTCCTGTGGTGAAGATCTGTCTCCTTTGAAGTTGCTGCTGTCCCACTGGAATTTAATTTTTCACATTTATGATTTTCTATGAATGCTGGGAAAACCTTGATGTTATTGTTTTGCTCCACAGAATTGAGATGTATGAGAAGATCTTGCTCTCTGCCATTTCCCCACTTTGTCCAGGTGAGCACAACCTTTCCTGCTTGAGGTTACCCAGAGTTGTGGATGACATGTCTCTGGAAGTGTTCAAGTCCAGGTTGGATATGGGGTGTAGCAACCTGCTCTAGTGGAATGTGTCTCTGCCCATAGCAGGGGATTGGAACTAGATGTGTTGCATGAGCACTAAGTTCCCTTTCCAAGCCAGACTATCAAAGATTTTATGATTTAATATTATCCATGTAATTGCATTGTATCAAACAGGGTACTTTCTTGCATACCAGGTGAGCACTGATATCAATATTTTATAGTTTAGAGTATGGAAAACATCTTTCATTGTTAAACACATTTGTATCAGTGTAATATTAAATGAAAATTCTATCCATTCAGGCACCATTTTCATCCAGCTTTTTAATGAAAAATTTCACTTCAGAATTACAAAGTAGCCATGTCTTTCGCTTTCCATGCTGCTGAAATACTATGTCCACTTACATATTTGACTTAATTTTTTTTCCTTTAAAAGAAGTCTGAATTGTTGGAGCCTCTCTCTGCATTGAATTTCTACTGAATATCTACAAGTTTAGCCCCTTACTGATAAGTCTCTTAAGGAATGTTCTGCTTGTCGTTTTTCCAGAAGAGGAAGACAGATAATTGTAGGTGACATACATGTCACAGGAATGATATTTAAGCTACAGGGTTTTCTTCTACAGGAAGTCACTGTTATGATTACTGCCACTTTCAGATTTAAATGCAAGCATCACCCTTGACTTTCCTTTAGTTCATCAGAAACAAAGGCAAACAAATAAATTTCCATAAACCTCTTTGCCTCAAATTAGGAAAGAAGAGTCCTGTTATTTCTATTCTAAGCAGTTAAAGTACATTAAGATCCTATGTACCTAAGACCATATTACTAAATGACATTTGTGGGAGGTAGAATAAAAGGATGAATTTTACAAAAACACGAGTGAAAGTTTAACAGGTCCATTTGGTCCTTTTTGAATACAATTACTGGTTTTAAAATCGAGCACAAAAATAACCCAAAAGAGGCAAATGCTTTTCTGTTTGTCTGGGTATAAGCTAACATGAGGATTTATGATTTTTCTGTTATTTTCCAGGAGCCATTTTTGTCATAGTTTCCTGTCCTTCCTTCTTCTCTTGGCAAAAGCTATTTACAGTTTGTAACATTTCCAAAACACTATGAAATATTGCTCAGGAATATGACTTTTTCCAGGTCCTTGTTCATTGCCAGTGATTATTTATCCCAAAAGAAAAATATTTTGAAAAATATTGTCCTTTGAAAACTTATTTGCCAGACTGAAGACTGTGTTAAACAATGTATTCCTCTCCTATCTCTGAATTTTCCAGAAAGAGGACTGTTAATGTTCAGAAGGAGTAGTGATTTAAATTATTATTTTTCATCACTAGTAGAATTTGGTAGAATTGGTAAAATAAGGTATGATATGCATGACAGTGCTGTTTTTTCAATCCCTGCATTTTTAAATTTTAAATTCCAAAAGCACTGAAAAACAAATAAAATTTCAGTAGCAGCTTAAAACTGAGTGCCTCAAAACTGTTCCTATAGAACTAAGCAGACCAAATAGGCATTACCACAGATTAAAAAATCATCCTAAAGAGGAGCTTGCAGAAGGTAATAAAAAGGAAACAGGACATGATATTATCTTTGAATTACCCATGATTCACTAACGTTTTACCACAGCGGATATCCTTACAAACTTAGTTTTCCTTCATACTACTTCAGCAGCAACTGCTATGCATACACTGTTCATAAATCACAGTGAAACTGCACTGTAAGAGCAAGCAGGACTCTGCATTGTAAAGATAATTCTGCAATAAGAACCTCTATTCAGACTTGTTTCCTTTTGTTTTTGTAAATAACCCTACATTTTCAAGTGGTTACTACAGAGCATGCACACATAAGTAAGCTGAAAATTATTGAAAAAGCATCAACATTAAGCTAAAACCAAACAAAAGATAATGAAGTCAAGATATTGAATACACTCTAGAAATAAATTTCTTCAGAAGAAAGGAAACCTTAACTGAATTCTCAATAAAAAAATAACTTCAATAGAATTTGAAGGATTAT
The DNA here is from genome assembly GCA_013397095.1 of Sterrhoptilus dennistouni. Taxonomy (NCBI): domain Eukaryota; kingdom Metazoa; phylum Chordata; class Aves; order Passeriformes; family Zosteropidae; genus Sterrhoptilus; species Sterrhoptilus dennistouni. The sequence goes on from VWZU01019727.1 coordinate 533,679, forward strand.
TTTCATCTTGTAAATGCTAGTTTTCTCCACTTCATTGATATATTGACATTTCAGTCTTTTTGTTCTTGATTCAGAAGAAAAACACATATACATAATTTCTCCTAAAATGTAAATTTTAAATATCTGGTTTTGAAAAATGTATGTATGCTAAATATATCATGATAACTTTCTTTGGAAACTGTATCCTCCAAATGGGAAACATCCCATGTGTAAATGTCATGAACATCTTAGCCAAGCTCCAAAGAATTGTTAATTCTGTCAAAGCAGCATTTTCTGTACCAAATGGCACCTTCTGCACTTGCATAGTTTCTATTTTTGTTACAGCATGTTTTAAGACCTTCATTTACTCAAGGTCAATGCAGGACACACACATGCAAGTGTCCTTCACTGAGAATGTTTGTAAACTCAAGAATTTTTTAGAGGAAATTGTCTCATCCCAGTTTCTCAGTTAAAAACAAAGACTAAGTTTTCAAAGATAATACAGGAAGTCTGAGGCAGGGTCAGGACGGAAACACATTTCCTAAGTGTCAGTGCAGCTCTTTTTATCACAAGGATGAATTTCTGCCCCACAGATATTCAGTCAGAGATTCTTATCTTGATAAACAAACTTGTTTATAAATTCAAGCATTCTTTGATATAGATTTAGGTTTGCAATATAGAACTAACAATCGATTACTGCCTGCTGTCTTACACTAAAGCTCATCACAAGTTTGTATTTTATTTAATATAAATTTAGATTTTAGCTTCAACAAAAATAATTTCCCATAAGGCTGACACTGTGTTTGTACCTGAAGGACCTTTCTCTAGGAATGTGAAGAAAGATTCATACCACACTTCAGCACCTGCATGCTGTTCCATCTTTAACTGCCCTTCATGCCCAACACAGAAAGTACTGAGTTTTGTCTTCTCTGTGATATGCTGACATTTCCAACCCAATGAAACTGTAGGTGTTGTTTTCACACCGCGTTCTTACAAACTTTCAAATTTCACTACAGGCAAACCTGTTTCAAGATGTTGCCTGAAGCACTATGTGAACTTGCTGTCAGATCGATTTATTTATGGATGATTGCTGAGTTATATTCTCTTGAGGTCAATATTTGCTACACGTACACGTATGGATAAGGAGCTGACATATTACCAACATTTCACAGAACTTCTATACTTCTGACAATTATTTTCTTCAGAATTACAAAGCAAATAAGTTATTGACTTTTAAACATAGACTCTTGAAAATGCAGAGAAATAGTAGCAATTAAATTATAGAATAATAGAATATCAGAGAATAGCTGGAAGGTACTTACAAGCATCATTGAGTCTAACTCCTGCACAGAAAAAAATCACAAAATCACATTTTGTGTCTTAGAGTATTGTACAAATGCTTCTTGAACTTTGTCAGGCTCCTTGGGAAGCCTGCTCCAGTGGCTTTATCCAGCCACCCTCTGGGCAAAGAACGTTTTCCTAATACAATCTCCCCTGACACATCTTCAGGCCATTCCCTTGCATCCTCTCGTTGGCCACCAGATAGAGGAGATCTGTGCCTGCTCCTTTTGCTTTTCCTCAGAAGGAAATTGTAGATTGTCATGAGGTTGCCTATCAGTTTCTTCCAGGCTGAACAAGCCAAGGGACCTCTGACTCTCCTTATACAAATTACACTCCAGGCCCTTCATCATCTTAGTAACCCCCCTTTGGACATTCTCTAATAGCTTAAGAACCCTCCTTAGGACATTCTCTAATAGCTTTCACAGCTCATGGCACACAGAATTGCACACAGGATTTGTGTGCTCTCTCACTCAGAGCAGAGCAGAGAGGGCAATCCCCTCTCTCAGTTGTCTGACCATTCTGTACCTGGTGCTCCACAGGATACAGAGGCCCCTGATGCACTCCAGCCCTCCTGGCTGCCAGGGCACTGTTGACTTATATTCAACTTGACAGCAACCAGCAACTCCCAGGTGACTTTCTGCAGCACTGCTCTCCAGCCTCTCATTCCCCAGACTCTCCGTACATCCAGGGTTGCCCCATCCCAGGTGCAGAATCTGGCACCTGTTGCCCAGTCCTCGGATTTCTTGAGGTTTCCCAGTAGGGCCTTTCTGCCTTTGTAGGAGTCACCAGCTCCAGTTTTGTACCATCGACGAACCTCCTTAGTCCAGATTCAATTCCTGTGTCCAGGTCATTTCTGGAGCTGATGAAGAGCACAAAGCCAAGGATGCAGCTCCATGGAACCCCACTAGTGACAGGTGTCCAGCCTGATGCCACCCCAGTCACTGTAACCCTTTGTGCATAACCCGTGAGCCAGCTGCTCACCCATCACATAATGTGTTTATCCAGCTGTGAGACAGACATTTTCTCCAAAAGGATCCTGTGAGGGTTAGTATCAAAAACCTTGACATTCTTAAAGATTATATCAATTGGCTTCCCTTGATTGAGTAGGTGGGTAATGGTGCCATAAAAGGAGAATAAGCAGGACTTTTCTCTCATGAACCCACACAGGCTGTGACCAATGACAGTGACTGACTGGCCTGTATTTACCTACAAGTACAGAAGTTCATCTTCTGTCCCTTATTTAAAATTGGGAAAACCTTAAATGCTCACTCAGCACAAAAGCTGCACAGTCCTTAGAGGGGCCTTACAAGAATATCCCAGTTTCACATATCTATGTAATAAGTGCCCAGAGGGCCACACAAGAGAGCACTAAATGACATCATTTTACAGTATGCAGCATCCTGACCTCCAGTATGAATCACAGCAGTTTAGGCAGTTTGTTGTGCTAAAGGAAGAAGCTATGAAAGCAATAATGAATGCAGACATAGCCGCAGCCTAAGTGGTAGTGCCCTGCCATGCCTTTCCCTCTGGCCATGCTGGCACCTGTCAGCCTGTTCCAAGTGATTGCATCTTCCTGTGCCAGTCTGCAAGTTTTGAAGAAGTTGGACATTTGCTTTGCTATTCTTTGCTATGCTTATTTTGTTTTGCTCTGGCTTTCATCCTCAGTTGAGGTTTAGTCATAAACTGCCTAACTGGAAAGGTGTTCACAGTTGTATGAGTCACCACAGTTATTTTAGTGACAACTTCTTCACTGCAAAACCTGAACTAGGGGCTGACCCCCTACCATGAGAAATAATACCAAATTCAGAAGATCATGTTTATTCACATTCAATACATAAAACATTTCTAAGCCTCAACTATATGACAATATTCCATGTACAGACCTTTATGCACAATCAGTGAGTGTTCTGACTTTGACTTCATGGGACCAGCACACTCACATCATTTAGTCAGAGGGATTACAATGCAGTCACCATTTCTGGAAGAAGTCAAAGGTCCTGACTTACTATCTGGAGAAAATTTAATATAAAATTATCAAGAAGGTGCTGAGATTTTATGGTGTGTTGTGCATTCTCTCTAGACATCAGAGTTGAAATCTTTTTTCAGCCAGCATGTCGATTTGAAATACTGAATTAATTCATCTACTGTATTCTTCAGAGCAGTTTGCATCCCTTCAGACTTCTATTTAATACCATAGCTAAGCCTGGAAAAAAGCAACAGTCCTGTTGAATGCAGTAATGCTTTAAACTTTTCACTGCTTGGGCTTCAAAAATGAAGAATCTACAAACAAATCCTGGTGGGATTAGTAAGGCAATGTCCCTTATATATTTGAAAACTATAAGAAATTTGAATTTTCAATACTTGCAGATAAATTAACAAAGTACAATTCAAAGAAAGCCTGTAATTAAAACACTATATTTGAGCACTATTAATGACAGAAAATGCTGTATATGTTATAGTAGTAGCCCTTTACTCTACTATTCTGCAGTCTGGTAAAGAACTCATAAATTTTGCCAAATAGAAAGATTAATCAATAAAGAAATGTGAAGCTGAGCCTTTGTATAGAACCACATAGACTTACACAAGGGCCTGTTTCTATATTCTTCAATCATTAGGAATAAACAGATCCCAGAAACTCAATGTTTGTATTCCATGGGGCTATAGACTAGTAACAATTACATTAGGTCATTTTCACATTTAAATAAATGCTTGTATGTTTAAAACAAAATTTTGACTTTCGCCTTTTAAGCCTTTAGGAGAAAACAAAAGTCTTCAGACTAGAAAAAAAAACTCCTGACAAAAAACAAAAATAACAAACTAAAGAAATGAAAAAAAGAGATACAAAATCAAAAATGACCCAACTTAGAGCCTTGAGTATTGCTGTTTCATAAAGCTGATTGCACTAACACCACACTAACATGGACCTCAGGAAAGACCATTTCCTGTTTTCCAGAGAAAGAGATACTTCACCATAACCTCCTAGACAATTACAGTAAAATATTTATACATTTCTCTGGCACAAAACAAAAACACTTGGATTGCTGTGCTCTGTGCTTTGCTTGGGTTTTGTTTTGCTTAAATGAGGCCCTTGCTGTGCCCTAAATTAGCTTCACAGAAACTTTTATACAGGACAAAGCTTTCTGCTGATCAGGACTCACAGTGACAGAGCAAATAACCATGCAGGAAACCAACTGGGGGGAATCATCGTTCTGGGGGATGTTTGTCTTGGTTTCTCTTTGTGTGTTCTGCCTTGGACTGCAGAATAGGGTTCAAGGAAAAGTAGGTCAAGAGGTTTTTACATTAAGAGGTTTGAGAATTCCCAAATACAGAGGGAGGCAAGACAAAGGCACCTATTCTCAATTTATCTGCATTAAAATGTGTTCCTTACTTGAAAACTGAACTTGATGGAGAGGCATAAACTTCAAAGCAGTTTGTACAGAAATCCTTACAATGAATAAACAGAGAAAGGTATCCATAGACTAAAATCCTGTAATTCTTGTTAGCATTGATTTCATTGAGCACAGAATCATGCAAAGGGATCTGATGCTCCAGTGAACTCCAGTCAGAAAGGAAAGGGAATTTAGTGGTAATGTTGTGTGTCACCCTAGCCTCTACAGAGGCATATGAAGAACTGATTTATGCAATGGCAGCAGGGAGGGCACTAAGCAGGAGGATAGCTGATGCAAGAAAACAAGACATCAGCAGGCAACCTGGGGTGACAGAGACAACATTTGGATGCAGGAGAGGAGAATGAGGCTTTAGAAGGGTAAAAGACATGATATTCATGGAGAACGAGAAGTAAAGGAGCAGAATAAACATCACAGTCTGTATCATTAGATCAAAAGTCCATCCAGTCCAGTGTCCTGCTTCCAAAATTGGCTAAAAAGCAGGGCTAGGATATTACTCTAGGACAGAGAGGGGAACACAGATAGCTCACAGATACCCACACTTTTGGCTGAGGGAGATGAGGTACCTAAAGGTATAGGAATAGATTCTCATATTTGAACTGCCCTCTTTGGGAAAGGATCCTTATTTAAGGTTCCAAAATTTCTCCATACCTCTCCCCATCTCCCTTGTCTGTGCTTAAAGCTTTTCCTTTATCAGTTTGCTGAGAAACTGGATTTATTTGTAAAAATGGCCAAAGACTCTGCCAAGAAATCCCAACTCTGGCCTTTCTTTGCTAGCCATATGCAAATATATTACCTTCCTTTGTTTGAGATGAACTGCTAAAGAAACATAAACATAAAACAAATATCAAAATATCAAGAATCTAAGGATATTAGTGAGACCAACTGTCAGGGCGTCAGCCACGCAACACCCCAATTCCCACAAGGCACTGGCAGGTAATCAGGGCTGACCTGAAGAAGCTGGGCCTTCATTTCAGCCAGAAGTCAGAAATTTCTGCCAAAACAAAATTAGGTTTCAAAGATAGAATTTTCAATACTGGGAACCATCTTGTGAAGACCTCTGCATAAACCTTGCAATGCATTGCTGTTGCAAACATCATCTGTTTTAGAAGATTACATATCTCTCTCTCTTTTCTTGGCATTCTGGACAGCTTCTGAAAAATTATATTTAAAAGGAAGTTTTGTCAATACAACTGTTATAGCTTTCTTCCTAATAGATAAGAATAATGATTTTATGAAATTGCTCTGTGAGTGATACTATCTCAACTTTTAACTGGTTTATTGATAAGTTACTTTCAATGGGAAAAGTTTCTCCCTAGTCAATATTCTTTGAAGTTCTTTAGTAACAAAACAATTTACTATCTAAAATTTATTACGAAATGACAGCTTTACCCCTATTCTTATTTTTCTCTTTTTTTTCTCACTCATGACTTCTGAGTCTCATCTTTTCTATGAAGGTCTTTTCTCTTTGTAGTCCAGTAACACTCCTCTAAATTCTAAAAGGATGTTTAGAAACTTCAAAGACCTTGGATTTGTTTTGTTCACCTGGAGCCAGTCGCTGCATTTCCACTAGTCCCCGATTTGCCATGGGAGGTTCAGATCAAAGAACGGCTTCTTTTCAGCCCCTCTGAAAAAGAACATGTGTACAGGCCCAGAAAAATAAGTCCTATCACCTTGTTACAGTCTTTTGTCCTCTTGCTGCTTCTCTCTATGTCAGCAAAACCGCACAGGATTTCACCTACTTTGTCCTTCCTCTCTTGCACAAGTGTTCAGTGACCAAGTACAGAGTGGCACAAGACCAGTACTATACTGGTAACAAAATAAAAAGGTTATGTCAAACAGGAATTGAGAGCAGAACTATGAGAAATGTCACCTGCAGAGATTGAGATTAATTTCTTGAACCCTAATCACCTCTTCCCCAGTAATAAAATAAGCACATTATGAGCAAACTTCAAGTCTTGTCTTGTAGTTTGTACTTCACATAAAAAGAAAATGATATAAGAATGATAAAGTTTCTGTCTTAAAATGACCTCCAAGTTATCAACCCCAAAGAACCTCCTTCTAATAATAGTGCCATTACAATTTTCATTATATACACACTTTGCAGAATCAATTAATTTGTAGCAAAAGCCTTTGGAAACACTTTGACCACTGAAATCTCTATACTGCTGAACACATTTACAGCAAAGCAATTGGTTATATGACAAAATATATAGTTTCATAAAAGCCAACTGCTGCATTACAGAGCAAATAAGTGTTGCTCAAAATCTTTATAAAAGTCCTTGGGATCCTTTTTAAGTTGCTGGCTGTAAAATTCACTTTTGTATGAGATAAGTTGGCCAAAAAAAATTAAAGCAGTGCTTTTGAAATTCCTAGAGGAATTTTGCAAAAAGGGGTAAACTGGTGCAATGTCTTCAAGAAAAATCAAGGATCTTTAGTGGTTTTTTTTAAGTCAACTTCTTACTGACATTGTTAAATTACAATGATGCCAAATAACAGAAATATTTTAGTCTTATTTCTAGTCTTTCTGTATAATTATGTGAGTATGAAGCATTTTGTATCATGACAATCTTTCAGTTCTCAATGATGAATAGAGCCATACAATATAATGCCTTGCTTGGGCAAAAACTAATGGTGCTATTAAATTCATCATGTATACAGACAAAATGAAAATTATGGGTTCAGGTCCCTCCTCCATCTTTGATTTACTTTGTGCCTTTGGAAATGAATACTTGAGGCTACATTCAATAAGGACTTAAGAGCACAGGATTTTGGCCACAAGGCAGGTCCCCAGCCCGTGTGAAGTCTTGAACCCACAGTAAGAAATAGAGGCTCCTAATTGCAGGTTTGCACCCACGAGCCTCACATTCTCAATGTTGTATTGAATATACTGCCTATAGCAGCCAGTGGGAAATGCCAGGCATAGGACCAAAAATGCAAATGGCTCTTACTGTTTCCTAAGTACCATGCAGACTCTAGACTGATTTTGAAAGTATGGCATGCTGGGAAAGTAGAACTAATAAATACTGAAAACAGAATACATAGCCTGAATTACCATGTCTTTCCAGAGGATGACTGCTGGCACCCATCCAACCAAAAGGTCAGAATCTGCCGTTGAAGACAATAACAGTTTTGGGTTTTTTAAAAGAAATTAAGATAGGCTTCCTTTTTCCCTCTTTTAAAGTTCAGGTTGCACTTACAAATAAATACACTTCTTTATTTCCTACCGTGCCTTTTATTTTTTTTTTTAATATATATATATATATTTATTTTTTTTTAATCTAATAGTTAGTATGCTCTGGTATGCTTATCCAGGAAGTATGAAAGCCGTAGCTCTTATCAACATCAGCACAAGTGTGAAGACTGGAACTATTCTGTTCCTCCTCCTGCAACAGCACCTACACTGAACTAAGAAGGAGACCCAGCGAGGGCTCACAGGTCTGGTACAGTGGTTGACCTCAGCTACCAGATGGGTCCTACATTTCTCTCTCATCATGAGTTTTCTGTACAGGATGAATAAGCATATGTGTGAGAGAGAAAGAGTCCAAATCTCCTCCTCTGAAATTAATTTTCTAACTTCTGGTATACAAACAAGATTTTCCTTGCGCTGTCTCCTCCTGACCTCCCAAATCTGGTATTCCTCCCTGCAAACTCCACCAGAAAGACAAGAGAACTTTTGTCTCTTTTCCCACACTCCAGTACCAGCCTTAGAGGAAAACACTCTCTGAAAAAGTGGATATTATTTCCTTGGGCAGAGCCCAAGGCTAGGGAGGGACCTTTTCCTGGGTGAACCACTTGAGTGGTACCTCTGTGGCAACTGGAATCCTCAAAAAATCCATAAAGCAGCCCCAAAAGTTCCATTGTGGTGGTAGTTAAGGAGCCACTGCTGGCACATATTAGGTTTGCCCAAAGCATACTCCTCAGAGTTTCAGGAATACATTGGTCTACAGTGAAACAAACCAGGTAACTACTGGAGTTTCCCATCAAACAAGGAGTCACAGCTAGGAAAGCTACATGGCAACCAGTCAGAGTTTGCTTGCTTATTCACCATGCTGGAATTCAACATTCAATTCCTGTTCTATACTCCTCAGGACATTTTGAATGGAGCTGTTTGTGGTATCTCCACATGACTGAAAATGTAGGCAATGTTTCTGAAGACTTTCTCAGTCACCTCACCAATTAATGAAACACTAGCTATATAGGCTGAGGAATCAGTAGAAAACCAGACGCTTCAGCAGCAGAAAACTTTCTAAACTCAAATATACCTTATTTTTTAATGATTGGAAGGGATTTACTCAGCATCTTAGAGAAACATTAGTTACAGAGATTCAGACTTTCATACGAGTGAAGGTGAGACAAAAGTAAATGGTTTAATCAAGTTTAATCAAGAGGACTAGGGAGAAGGGAAGATGGAAAACAGGGTACATAGCAAATGGTTAGGGGCAGATTGGGTGTTCATCATACAACCAGAGTTACATCCTTGCAAGGTGTGTGGCAAGAAAACTTCCAATGAAATGGAGAAAAAGCTTTCCAAGGGCCTTAAATACATATATCTAAAAATTAAAAAATAAAAAACCAAAAAACCCGCAGTCATTCTTTTCCAAGAGAAAAAAACCCAGAAAGAAAATAATTGATCCTGAAGACTCTTACATTGTTTGCTTATTATTTTTCCTGATGATTCCATCTATACTAGAAGAGGTGGTTTTGCAGGTATGAGATTCACTTTTATTACATTCTTTCAGGGCTGCAGTAATTTCTTTGGAAATTACAGGTCACATCAGGACTCTAATTATAGAGATGGTCCATTAAAAAGTTCATGTGTCATCTGTTGTTTCTCAGAGTTGCCTGTTTCCAACAACAATATCTGCTAGTAGCCTATCAGTCTAAAAATTGTTTTTAGTTTTTTTCCATAAGACCTAAGGGATGAAGAGAAACTGCAGTGCAAAGAACAGATTTTAACACAATTAATCTATATATCCAGAAAAGATATATAGATACTTTGAAAAATTCTGATAAATATAAAAATGGCTTACTTCCTGCATGAATATATTCAGGCATGTTACAGAAATATATGCATATTTTTACATTAGTTTTAATTTCTAGCTATGGATGATGGCTATCTACCTGTAAATGCAAATCCTGGTTTTGGATGACAAGGATCTTGTCCTGGGATCAAGAATATATATGTTTGATTACCTGGTCCATAAAGGGGTTTAGGGATGCACTAGAAAAACAAGCAGATAGACTGAACTGATTTTTGCTTCTGATTTATTATCTGCATCTTCATATGAAAATCAACATTTTGACCTTCTTTCACTTCAAGTTGGATAACCACCTGTTCAAAATTTCCTGTTCTCTGCAGTCCTTCAAATGGTAAGGAAAAGCTGTGATGTTGTAATAGCTTTGATGGAGGCAGCACTTCTGGCTTTTGCATATTTGGTAATCCAGAGTCAGTCTTCCTGTAATAGGGGAGATGGACTTGTACTCACAGTCCTGCAGCATATTAGGTCCATAGTATGAATGTTTTAATGATAAATCTGATTCTCAGTCCATATGTTTGCTCATGCATCACTCACCTTCATACCTTTCATTCTGAGGTGAAGTTTTCTTTCTAAAGAGCTTTACAGTCCCTTCCCTTTACAGAGTGAGGCTCTCTGGGAGTGAGCTAGAACTGTGGGGGAAATAAAAAGAGTTTTTTCAAATATCTTAATGGCAATCGGTAAAAATAACAATGGAACATTACAGGATGAGGTGTGAGGATGGTCACCTCACAAACAGGGAGAAAGATGAGGCAGAGGTATTTAATGAATTCTTTGCCTCTGACTTCAGTATGGGTGATGGACCAAGGGGGTCTCAGTACCCTGAGCTGGAGGACCATTACTGTGAGAATGTTCAACTCTCAACTGACCCTGAAATTGTGTGGGATCTATCTGGATCCCTACAAATCTATGGGTCCTGATGGGATTCATCCAAAAATCTTCAAAAATCTGGCTCATGTTATCTCAAAAGCTCTCTTGATTTTTGAGCAGGCTTGGGAATCCAGAGAGGTCCCAGCTGACTGGAAGCTGACTAATGTTGTCCCAGTTTTCAACAAGGGCAAGAAAGAGGATGCTGAAAACTACAGGCCTATCAGTCTCACTTCACTGCCTGGTAAGGTTTGGAGAAGATTATTCTGGGAGGTATTGAAAAACATTTGAAAGAAAACTCAGTCATTGGTCTTTTCAACAACATTACTCCAATTTAGATATATTTTTCTAAAATGTAAACAAATAAATAATACTTCCTTAAGCCATGTCACTACACAAATTTCAAATACCTTAATCTTGAGAAGAGTCAGGGATTCATAAGAAAAAACAAAGCCTACACATCTCTCTGATTGTAAATACAGTTTTGCCTTAGTGCTGAAAAAGAAAACAAAGGAAGGAAGATCACACACTGGAGACCAGAGCTGAGTTTTCTGAGGAGAAGGGTAAAATGCACTAAGATTTTATGATTACACGATAGTATAAAGTCTGGCAACTAGATGTAATAAAATGACAACCCAGCAGATCTATAAGATTAATATCCCATCATTATGAAGTAAGTAGCAGGGGAAGCAGGAAAGCCTTTGGCAAATCTTACAAATATCTCATTGCAGACAGAGGAAGCACAAGAGGAATGGTGGATGCCTAATACTGTTCAAAAGTTTAAGAAGGATCAAAAGTATAAGTGTGATTTCCAACTCTCAGCTTCTTGCAGAAAGCACTTATTTGGGATGCATAGTACATAAAATTTACAAATTTATTATTTGGCAAAGAATGGTTTGTGATTCTAGCTTAGAGAATATCACCTTGTTCTGATCTTTCCCAACTCAAACCAAAATAGCAAAAGTGAAGGGTGAGGCAAAGGAGACAGAGTTCTTTTCTGAACAAAAGAAAGAAGTGGCTTAAACTGCAGTGCTTATTGTGTTCAATCCTACAATTTTTCAGTTGCTTTCAGCAAAATATTACATGAATACTTTTGAAACATTTTTTTAATAGTACAAAATTGAAGAAATTTATATAAGCCACTGCAAGAGAAGGCAGATTAAAACTGAATAAAGATTCAGGATTCAGAAGGAAAGAGACATTTTTGTTATTCAGAGAAAACCAGATAGAATTTAATGGAACTTCTTATAACATTGCAGTTTTAAATATCCTGTAAAGCTGAACACAATGGAAAACACTTTGAAAGAATTCTGAGGGTGAAACGCATAAGGAATCCCAGACATGACTCAATTTTTTTTTGTCTCATTGGAGAAGTAGCAACATAAGGAGAAAGATTACCCTTTTCCTACTTTTCAATACACCTAACAGTAGCACTTAATCAGATTTTGTCACACACATAAAATTACTCAAATGCTACCAAAATGTAGGTGTGAAAGAGACAAATGCAAGAAGGCATTTCTTTCAGGCAGATACCTTCTTCTAATGTTCTCATAACAAACTATGTAAAGCAGAAACCTAAATCAAATCTCAGTGGTATCTGAAGGAACAGAATTTCAAAAACATCACCATTAATGGTTTCTTCTGGCTAGAAAACCTTGATATTGACTACTAGCATATATGTTCACTCCAGTCATGAGAGATGACAGTAAAGTCTGCATTAAACAACTCTGACCAATCAGAAAAATGTATCACATTTAAAATCTTTGAGCCATGAACTATCATTCCCTGTGTCCTAACTGGTTCCAGTACCATTTCTTTCATGGTGTATTTCCTAATATAAAAATGGAGACATTCATTAAATTTGATACCACAGTTTAGGTGCCTAGATCTTATTGTGTTATCACTTTCCTTCCTGAAACATTCTAAAGGTTTAAACTCACTTTTCCCTACAACTCATTACTGAAAGCTAGAGCTTCAGGTTAATAATATCTTCTTCTTTCTTTCTTTTTTTGCTTTTTTGATAGCATGTATAGGTACAAATTGTCAGCTCCACACAGGATTCTATTGTACATAACTTCCTAGCACAAAGAAATCTCTAAGATCCTTTTCAAAACTTCCTTCACACTACGGTCCTGTAGGTTGATGGCATCCAATGATCTTCCCTCCACAGCCCTTTACAACTCCTCTAACTTTCTTGTATCTGTCTTGCAACAAAGCCAAAACAGGCTTCTGCTTCTGTCTTATGTCAGAGCAGTGCATTAGGGTACAAGAAATAACATCTCTTTCTCATCTGCAAACACATGTGTCTCTTAATCATCTCAATCACTTAAGGTTTATCTCTTTCAAAATATTACATTCTTTTTTATTGTGCCTAAAGCAATTCAAAATTGAAAAATGCAAAAATTTCCTCATTCCCCACTCTTAAATCTTGATATTCCCATTAAATAGAATGACATTTCCTATATATATGCAATTACCTCAAGAGTTCTGAAGTATTGCAGGTACAAGCTCTGTACTTGTAATATGAGAAGACATTTTGAGTGTATGCACAGAATTATGGCTTGAGAAAGTGCAGGCTGGAAATATTGCCTTAACTTCTAACTCTCTCCTGCTTCTACAAACACACAAGTCTGGAGTAATCATCTGAATGTGGTTGTGAATGCTGATCAGCCCCCACTCAAAGAAAATATTTTATTTTAGTGATAGACTTATCATTATTTAAGTCTCCAGTAGCTGGGGCCTGTTTTCAAGGTAGCCATACATAAGGTGGGTGGTGGGCTGTAGAAACATCCGTGACTTACAGGGATAAGGTACTCTGCAAACCTGAGATATTCTAGAATATGTGGTTTTATTGCAAGGGTCGTGGGTAGAAAGGGCCTTCCCTTCAGCCACCAGCCTCGGCTGAAGGGAAGTCACAGAGAGAGAACGAGAGAGAGCAAGAGGGTATGGGCTAAGAAGAGGGGAGAGAGAGAGCAAGCTGGCAGGGGTCAGAGTGCAGGGGGAAGAGAGCAGAGGTAAGAGCAGGGAAGGGAGAACAAGGTCCAGAGAGAGAGAGCGAAGAGCGAGAAAGAGCGAAGAGAGCGAAGAGCCAAGAGAGAGAGAGAAGAGAGCGAGGCCCTGGTTACAATACATTATATCTCCTTCTGTGATGAAAATTCTAATTTACAGTGACCAACAAATACAAGACACAAAATCCTATAGAATTTACATACAGCCTATAAGAACTACTACATTACCATGTGTTATATTTTAAACTCTAAAAACTACTCTTTAGATTTTCTGTTTTGCTACATTGACCTTTGGATCCCTCAGCCAGCAGAAAGGTATTGTTCAATCAAAAGGGATTCTCCTTCAGCTGGCTAGGCTATTGTCTTTAGGTTATATAGTAACTAAGACTCAGTATCCTACAACTTAAGGTAAGCTTCCATCTCTACTTCGATTATAGGTTTCACATTTTCAGAATCCCTTGCCAAGCAATCATATTTATAAGGTTTCCCTGATTCATCTTTCCCAACAGGGTGGGTTTTGCTTTGTACATTTAAAATCACAGAAATGACCTGATTGTTTCATGCCAAATGAAACCTGAACATTTAGACATTCACTCAGACCTGCAAGGAGAACTTTCTTGTGTTGAATGTGCCGTTTTGCCTTTGGGGCAGCTTTTGTAGCAGTAGAGAGAGTTTCACATATAATGTGCCTAAATAGGAAATAACAATTTACACAAAACAAAACTGGAAAACTTCATAACCAAAACAGCAAGCCTTAATTTTGCTCTATCATGCTGTGTAAAGTTAAGATTCACCAATGACATCAGGCTTTGCTCTACTATACTGGAGTGAATATTAGTAGAAATACAGAAGTTGCAAAAGCTCTCTGGACACATCAGATAAAATCTCCTGTCATTATTTTTGTTGCTGATGTCCCTGATAGTTTGGGCCATCAGAAAACAAAACTCTTGCTACTGGAGTTAGATTGGATTCTACAGCCCAAACTTGCTCCAGTCTTGCTCATCACACCCAATGTCATAGCACTTGAAAGTGCTAAAAATCTCCCCAAATATCTCCCAGCACATCCAATTTTTCATCTGGACACTGTCAAGTCATTCAATATGTAGATGAGAGAAATTGTTTCAGTGGTAGGTCAAATACTTCTTTAAAAAGTCTTTTAGCAGTGGTAAATCAACAAATTAGAATGGAATCTTGATAAAAATCAGGAAAATACACATAAATGGTAAAGACAATCAAACCTGTTAGCCTGTTAGGCCAAAAGCTCTGTGATGTGAACATATGAAAGAAAACCATGTGCTCCAAATAAAGAAAACAGAAAACATTTACTGTGACTCTGGGGAAGGAGATGCCCATACCATTCAAAAGGAAACAACCTGACCTCATTTGAGACTGCAGTTGGTCCAGCACAGGAAGTTAGGAAAGCATTTCAGTCTATTGTCTCACACTTTTTAAGCTTACTTTGAGACGAAATGAGGTGATGTGGTTAGAAGATAAACTGCAAGTTGAAACTGGAGGGACCCATGTTCTAATTCTGGCATTGTTTCTGTGCCATTTCATTGGCTTCAGCTCACATCTCTCTGCCTTCAGTAAAATATAGACATTGAGTACCTTTGAAATCTGCTGATTAAAAGGTTTTGTTTTTTTTAAAAAAAAAAACAACAGAATTATTCTGCTAAGATAAACCCTTGCCTTGCATTTATCTTACAGCTTCCTTTGACTGACAGCTTCTTTGCTCTCAGCAGCCAGGAAATTTTGACCCTACTCACAGCACACCCATTCTCTTGAGAACACTCCAAGTGCCTGCCAGCCCCCTTCCCTTGCAGCTCAGAAGAGTGAAGATACTCAAACATTCAATATTGCATGAAAACAAGTACGCAACTCATGATGCAGCCAATTCCACATGGGGAAAAAAGGCACATTTTGGGAGGGGCCCTTCCAGCAATAACATTCACAGGTTGTTAGTAATATGCCTTGGGTTGAAAACACAATATTCCTTGAATTATTAAAGAGACTAGATATTTCTAAGCAGTAGGATGGGTGCAAAAAAGCAGTATGGTCTACAATTTACTGATACCTGTTTGGAAATCGCATCTTTATTCCATTGGAGTCTAGATTTTTCCTATAATTATTTTCCTGATAGTCATTCATCAGTATCCTGGTAAATGACATTGGAAGTTTATGATCTCACTTTCCATTGATTTGTATTGCAAAGGGGCACAGATCAGAAAAAGTAGGAAGGTCTTTGACCCTCTCATTCATTCAAAGGCAAGTGGCAATGCATCTAACAAAGGATTGGTGTTGCAAATGTCATAACCCTTACCACAAAGAGGACAAATGAATGAAAGCAGAAACTTAGCTTGACAGCTTCAGAAAAATATGAAAATCCACTCTTCTCTTAAAGTGCAACCATTCCATAAAAGTCTTGCCACAAATCTATTTGCCAGGCTCTATTAAATTGTCTGGGCATAATGACTATGACATTATCCCAATCCTTACTCCTAGAGTTCAAAAATAATAGTAATTGGAAATAATCTAAGACTGAAAGCCTCCAGTCTATCGAAAATGCACAATGTTTTAATTAACACTTTTGAATTCTGATCACATTCCCTTTTCAAGGAAGATAAATCCCCATTTTATTAATTTTGGTGACTTTATTTCAAAATGAATAGCGGACTTCAAATGAGGAGCCAGATACCCAGCCTTCACTGGCTTTTACATGCTTTCAGTAGCCTTTCTGGATGTGATATGTGCACTTCTGAAATGTTTATTCATGAGAGTAACCCTTAACCCTCACCCTGAAGGCATTAATTTAATGAAATTGAACATCTGACTAGGACCATAGCCTAACCAACTATGCAGAATCAAGTCTAAGCAAAGTTTGGTACCCAGCTGATAAGGCCTGACTTCCTTTTGTATTAAGAAGCTGAGTTGCTCTTAACTCCGAAACTGACTTAAATTTAGATAAAACATGCTGGCAATCTATTGGCTGAATCAGATACTTTCCTGTTTCCTGTTTCAATCTCATATACATCTCGTCTTCTAAAACAGAACCCTGCCAAATCCCTTCAACCATATGTTCCTTGAGCATTTCTTCACTTTAGGAAGTAACAGATGCCTGCCCTGAGGGGAAAAATCAATTTATTTCTGTAACTTGGTTCCAGTAATGTAACAGAGTTATTTTGTTTTAAGGAAAGGGCAAGCAATGCTTCTTTTACCTTTAAGAAATATTACATAAGTGGTTTGTACTGAATAATTTATGAGCTTATACAGAAGAGTTATTCAAAAAAACTCAAACTGTACATTCATCATAACCTTTTTCTTCAGCTTTCCCCTAATTAATGCTTCTGAAAATTCATAATTTTAAGTTTCAGAAAACATGCACGTTTGGAAAAGTATCTCATTTTATGTTTGCAATGAAATATACATGAACCCTTTTATGAATTTTAATGAATCTTTATTAACTTTGGTCAGTTAACATTATTCATTAACAATTCATAAACACTTCAACCTACCCCTATTATGCAGCATTATGAACTCTTATGAGAGTGTTTGATACAAAACAGTCGTGATAACAATTTTGAAATAGAGGAGAAAAAAAATCAAAAAGCTTCTTCGTATGCCAACAACATACTTTTCCCAAATTAAAATTTCAACAGGTTCATAGATACTATTCAACTGGGTCTGCGAGGATCTAGCCACGTCTGACTTCAGATTCCAGATGGTGCTACTATCTCAACTTGAAAAATATCCCATCTAGAAGTTACTGAATTCACCTAAACTAGGCCCACTATAAAATGCAATATGAAATTAGGGTCAATTATGTTCATAGTAATTTTCTGCACATCACTTAATGGCATTGGATTTTTCTGGGTTAGAGTGTTGGGATTTGACTTCTAAAAGTGTTTAAAAAAGGAGTAAAGATTAAAAAATGGGATTTCATTCCTTTTTTATATTAGATGTGCCTAAATTTTGCAGTCACAACCAATTCAGCTTTTGGAAGTTCTTTGTGTGGTTTTCTGGAAAACTGGCTGTATCCATGCCTTTTTATGCTTTTGTTATGGTCAATTCCCCAATATTGCAGAAGTCAAATATGACTACTTTTTCTCTAGAGAAGAGCAAAGCTCCTTGAGGTTACTCATAATGCAGGTTCACATGCTGTGCATGTGAACTAAATTTTCCTACAGCTAAATGTTAAAGACCTGAGCTGCTAGACTGCCATTTCCCAGAGAGGAAAGGGCCAGCCTGAGGCAGGCATGTATCTGGGAAAGTTATCCTGAGCAGCAACAAACACAGTTCTGCAGGTGGGAGTTGTCTCTCAGCCTCCAAGTGTTGTCAATATGCTCTAGCTAACTTTCCTCTTCTCTCAGCACCTGGGATTTTCTGAACACCATTACTAAGTGTCTAATTAACATCAGGTGTTTTAGGGATATGAATTTCACTACTTCCCTGTGTCAGGCATTTGAACACAAAACATTGGCCTTGATGGGTTTCTACCTGTACATTACTCACCCAAGTCAATGTATGAATCTGCAGCAGATGGATTTGTAGCCAAATGCCCAGCTACCCAAAGTCTCTGTGACCCTTCTCTAGGCCAGAAAAGCATGTACCAAAAAGGAGCAGCTGAGCTATGCACTGCCTGTGAAATCCATCACAGCAAAGAATTTTACCAAACCATTTTTATTGTCAGAGGGGAAAGAAATTGGGAGAAAGTGGCATAGTGCTGATAAGAGCACATGAAGTATACAAGAAAATATAATTTGTTGAGGATGCAGGTAGATGAAAAACATCCCCATTGACAGAATGACTTCTGTGGGCACTTTTTACTCTCTGTCAGGCCTCTCAATCTGATTGATCAATAATGCGCATGTTTTAAACTATTCCAATCCATTCTATACTCAACATTTTTAAATCAATTCTTCGGTGTTTTCTTTAGACAACATGCCACAATTCACCCTCCTGTGCCTAATCCATCCACAAAATGCATTTTGTCAAACTGTTCAATTCTCCCCCTTGAAGGAAGCACATTCCATCAAACCAAGCCGTCTGTTCTTACAACAGAATGAATTCTAACATAATAAGCAGCGTATGAAGAGAGGCATTTAATCTAACATATATGTTTAACAAAAGAAATCATTGCTTGTTTGGCAAGATATATTTTAAATTCTCTATGAATTTTTTAAATATTGCACCACTGTAAATAGACAAATGAATCCTACACAGATTTTGAACAGAGCAACTGTTGTGTACAAAACCTTTCTAAAACCTTCTCTCTTTAGAAAATTCGGGAACAGGAATGGTGGATATTAACTACCTTCATGCTTTGTAAACTTGAATGAAACTACTGAAAAATTGATCTGGTTTTTACTCTTAAAAGGTCTATAGTGTTTAACTGTTACAGAGGGAACTGAGTAGAGGCAGCTACAGCAGCTGTGATACTATACTGAAAATTACTTTAAATATGCTTCTCACATTCACACTGGCTATTATTGGATAATTAAAATCTCTTTATTCCCTACTAAAATCCCAGAAACCAAACCCAATTCTTTTCAAATGAATGAAAATGAAATACGACCTTAAAGACACACATTAAAATTCCTGACATCTGGTCCAGTTGTCTGATTTTGCTTTATGCCAGGGGTGTTCCAGGAATTGCAATGAACATCGAAATTGCAACTGACATGTCATTTGTACTCTTCCTCCTTCTGCCATGTGGATTATTCTTACCAGAGCTTTTCTATGTGAAACGTCTGGACAGGAAATATATGTACATGTACTGCTTGGGTTAAAGGTTTTAGCAGTATAAGTTTCATCTAACTTCATTACTTCACCATTACTATCACAAGTTGTTGTAAAAAAGGACACAGAAAATGTTTATCCTAACACTCTATATTACTTACTTCATTATATATGTCACATTTTACATTACCATAACCATTTCAAGTATTACAATTTAGCTGAACTCCTAGTTTTGGTAATGTTTTTCTGAAGCATTATACTTGGGCTATTTGGACTTATACTTGCCCAAAAACATAAAAATAACCAGACTCCCTTATAGAACCTAAAAGATTGAAGGCTTATAACCTTTACCAGAATAGAGGTTCATACGTGGTCTTGGAGGTGACTCACTAAAAGCACTGGTTGGTGATAAAAACTTCACACCTCAGAAGGAAGACAAACAAGTGCAATGCTGAGGGGGAAGCAGCAGAAAATCATCTGATTGAGCACTGAAAAATGACCTTGAGAAAAACTGTGGGGGAATTGCAGAGATGAGCAGTATCTGAAAAGGAGGTGGCAACTATAGAAAGAAAAACTGTCCTGTGAGAAATCTGATTAGGAAAACAGATTTCTATAGTCTTGATAAAAAAAGAATATTTGTTTTCTCCTCTTATTCAACTATTTGGCCCTGAATTTTGGCTAAAATCCTCAACATAAAAATGTGATTGACTTTTATAATTCCATTTTTCTTGAGAATAAACCAAGAAATATCCTCCCACATACCACCTGCAAACCCAGCTGATTTAATTACTCTGACTAACTACACATCTGGCAAAAGCCAGCATGTTTTCCCCAGTCAAAGCCAAGAGATTTTTCCAAAATATGATGTTGAATACCTTTTCACAGCAAACTGCGAATCAGACTACATATGCATATTTATATTTATGTATATACATGTATGTATTTGCAGGGGAAAATACTTGATGTTATCATTCATGTCTTATAACAAACTGAATGGTACAGGGAGAAACCTGGCATACATTATAAGGTAAGAGAAAAGCAGTCAAAGAGCAGGTAAGGCACATGAAGTGCATGAGGCACAGTGGGAGCAGCAGAACATCCTTGTGAGCAGACGCAGGCACCAGGAGCCTGACACTGGCATTTGGAAGCAGAGGAGATGATGTGCAATGCTGGGATTGCAGTCACTGGCTTCAGAAGCCCCATTGTCTGCAGGACCCAGGGATGACCAAGCTCCATGCATCCCATAGAGCACTATTTACCTCTTTGCAGGATCAGCTCCCTTTCATGCCTATGTTTCATACAGAAATGTGCTGAAATAAAATGGTCAGTTCACCTTCCTGGTACTTAACTAACTCAAAAGATGGTCAGAAAATTCAATACAGGAAGTACTTTGAAAGCCCTGGATAAAAGCTGTGCTCTCTGGTAAGTACAGTGAATTACCTTTCCCTCTACCCTTTAACAGAAAGTTGTGTTGAAAAGCTCTTCACTGCACAAATTAATTTGAATTGCTGACAAATGCATGAAAATTATTGCTTCATCAATTGTATTTGCCATATTTTCAGCTTGCAGAATTTTGCATGCCAAAGTATCTTCAACAAAAACACTGAAACGGAACAGATGAATGCGAGTTCTCTGATTTTCTTCAATAGAATATTACTAAGAAATAATAGTAATAATAATATTAATAATAATAAAGAAGGATTATAAAGATATGCTCACTCTAGTAAAAAAAAAAGACTTTTCCTTCAAAACGGTTTGAAAGAAATAGTAAGTCCCAATTATTATATCTAAGTATTATGCTGAGGAATTGAAGGATCATGATTTAGATCACTGTATGTACCCAGTACAGTGGATTAGGACTATACAATATAACCAGGTTTCACAGAAATTTACAATACAGCCCTGGCTGATAAGATTTTATAAGTCATATCTTTTTTAATCTCAACTGCAGCACAACATCCTCTCTTGTTTATAAATACATAATCATTCTTTACATATGTCTCCATTTACTCAAAGATACTGTACAATTGTATTGGATTTAAAAGGTCATTACTGGTTTGTAATGCAATTTTTGAAACAAAGTTTAGCTGGAAGCCAGGAGATGAACCCACATGCCTGACCAGTCTTCAGTGAGCTACTGTTTAAGACATTCTGAGTCAAAGATTTCTGATTTTTTTAAAGCAAAAAAAGAAGCTTTGTAGTGAAAGATTCCCAAACAAGGGCTGTGTCTCAGATCTGACAGAGTCTTATGGGAGAGAATGTAACCTGTGCTCTGATACACTCTTGACTCTGGTCAAAGGCAGAACTCCCACTGGCTTTAGGCTGTAAAATCTTGCTCTTTGCTGTCAGCAATACAGTTTGTTAAAAGAGGCACCTCCACCATGCCAAAGTAAGACTTATCCATGTGTAAAAGCAGCCTGATGTTATCCAAAGAAAAAGCTGGTTACTAGTTTTTGGCCTTTTTTTTGTCGAACTCAAGGCAGACATTGTTATTGCTGTGAAAGAAAGCCAGAGAGACACATTCAATAAATTTAAGCAGTGAAGTTATGAAATGAAGATGTTTTCAGCTGAGCAGAATATTCTAGCATGGAAGACTTGCATGAAAATTTAATGATGGAGTATTTGAGCTATTTGTGATAATTATTTTCAATAGATTACTTTGGACTTCAGAATTTGACTGAAGCAGGAATTGAGTCTCATGGCTCCAAGGGGGATATTTTCAGTCTTTTTATCACATACTTAGGATTCTGGCCCAATAAAACCTTTCTTCTTTTTCAGTCAAAATTTTAGTCAATAGTCTCAAAAATTCCAACCAGCAAAAAAATTTTTACATGGCAGTTAGCATAAAATGGAAGTTAGGATACCAGATCTGGAAGTGTATACTCAGTTTAATTGTTTCCTTTCTGCATTTGAATTTAGGAAATTTATGAGCTTTTTAGGTTGCTGTCACTCACTGAATAATAAAAAAAAAAGAATCTCTATTTTATTCACTTCAAAATATTTTGTTTTGCAAAAAAAAAAATTAGTTCAGAAATACAAGAGATCGCCTGTTCTGCCTTGGAGGGGACATGAAAGTATTCTTTTTGAGGATTGTCCTGCAGAAATGTGCTAAGGCCTTTCTTTCTCTTTCAGTTCTCCCTGCTTAGGGAGTCACAGGATAGTGGTCAAATAATTATGCTAGATACAGTTTGAGGTGAGCGCAGCAGTGTCAAAAATACTTAAACACTATAATATGATTTTAAAACAAATTTTCACACACTTTCTCTGCATGGCCAGACTGTTGATTGGTCATATTTACACACTTTATCTCAAGAAGCACTTCATTCAGTGGGAATTTATTTCAGCTGAGGACCTGGAGGCGGTCAACTCACAAAGCTTTGAAATAACAATTGTTTGAAAAGTGAACTCAGATCTTATATCTGTACTAAATTAGAAAAAGAGTAGATTTTAACTGAGATATGTAGCTTCCTGTTGTCCTGTGTTCTAACCACCAGACTATGAAAAAAAATCACATTAAAAAAAAAGTATAGATGATAATTCAGCCCATATTTGTAAGTACATCCAAATTGTCTATCACTGGGAAATGAAACTGGCACACAAAATATTCAAAAAGATATTTTGCAGATATTTGCATATGCCTATACTTGTTAACACAATCCTGAAATACAGCCATTGGTGTGTATTTTTTTGCAGCTTCTGAGGTGTTGAGCATTTTTTCTGTTGTAATTTCTTTTCTCTTGATTTATATCTATAATTAGATTGGGAAATGCAAGGGATGGATGCAAAGTATTACAAATATTAAATAGTGGTCACTTTCCTTTTTGAGACAATGTCTGTAAATACACACAACACTGCATAAAATCTTTTCATGATATCATCATTGTTCAGTTTCTGTGTGGATACAATCAATAAACAAGTACAAAAGTCTTTTCTCCCATCAGGAACTCTACTAGCCTTGGTTTTCTAAATAGTGTTTAGCTGGAATTATATGAACTATTACAGAGTACAGTAGACAGTAGTAGAAAATGTGGAGGCCATGACTCTTTTCCACAGGTAGCCTGGGGCATGATAAAGTGGTTGCTTTGAACACTGAGAGCATCAGGACCAGCAGTAGCAGTGAGCTGGGTACCCTATGAGCACACCATGCACAGGAAGAGCCCCTGATCCACCCCAAATGCCCAATCTGTGCAGAGCTGCTTCAGTGACAGCTGATGACTAAGCAGATAAGAAGACTACACACAGCCTTTCAGGCTGACTAATGTGTTGTCTAAACATATAGAAGGAAGAGGAAAATTGAGATGCTCTTACAAAAGTTCTTCTTGTCAGGAAGTCTTATTTTTAACTAAGAGTCACCTCTCCAGAACTTCACACTAAAATTCAATAGTTTAATGTAGAGGTAGCCTTTTTCCTCTCATCATAAACATGAAGAGGAACAAAAATTAAAGTCATAAGTATTACTGAGTGAAGGTGAGCTTATATAAAGGTTTGATTTTCTTAAAAAGAAGAAGAAAAAGAATACCAAATGTTATTAACACTTATAAACTAGCAGAAGAGATACAGAAAGTAAAAGTTAGCTGTAAAATTGCTACTTCAAGGCTGTAGCACTTATACTGTGCAAAGTATAAATGACAATTACCAAGCCCTCCTGGAAAAAAGTAGTGGGAATAACTCTTTAAGATTGAAGGGTGAGTATATAACAGGCAATTACAGGAAGATGGTGAGGATGAAATAGTTCTGCGATTCAAGATTCTGCTAGATTTTATTTCTGATTTTATCCACAGAAAATTGTGTGTCAGTAATTTTCCCCTTCTTTAGTATGCTTTTAATACCTTTTATAAAAAGCAAATCTAAAAAGCTCTCTTTCCAATTCAATCATTTTGTAATGTCAAAATATGGAATTTCTGGCATGGTAGCAAACCTATCAAATTTAATTTAGCTTATTTTGTAATAAGGTTATGGATGACACAGTTTACACAAAAATTTATGCTTTTAAATTTACAAATACAAAGAATTTTCCAAGTATGAAGATTATTGCATTATATTTCACTATGTATATTGCAAAAGTGCTTACTAGACGTCCTGCTAAAGTAAGTCCAAAAAATTCATGTTCAAGCATAACACACAATAAATGATGCTCCTCTACAGAAATTTGGTATAGAGAAGGATATTGGATGGAGGAAATCTCTTACTCCTGTTTAAGTGAGCATTAACACAGAAGAAAACTTACATTCATTATATATCAGACTACCTATGTTTGTAGATTATATATATGTAAAAAATGGTCCTTTAACACAAAAAAAATAAAAATGGCAGCACTGTTTTGTAAGGCATTAACATTTCTTGTAAATTCCTCTATGTGGATTTTTCAAAATGAAACTGGGTCAAATCACATCAAAATTACTGTCATCTTTTCCCAAGCTATCAAAAGTGTGAAATAAAAAAGGCTAACACTAGGTCACTCAAAACCATTCCAAAAATTTACTGAGATAAAGTCAACATCTCTTACAACCAGGTTCAAGTTAATAAATTTTAAGTCCACTGACTTGAAATAGGATATTCCAGAACCAGATCTGAAGCTTCATTGCCTTCTATCTTGAATATTTGATTGTTGGTTTTGCCCTCCCAAGTGCAATACTATCTGATGACTCCTTTATGCTTGATACCATAAAGATAATAAGAATCACTACAAATAACAATCCCTCTTTTTTTTTTCCAGCCTACAGGAAAAACAGGGTTTTACATTATGTTGGCTTTTTTCAGTTGTTTCCCTGTGTGTAGAAGAGAAAATTGTGTGTGGAAACATCATTACTGAGGAAGTTAACTGGAAGACATGCTACATAATTAGCCCTCAAATATTTAAGCCAGTACTTAATAATTCACATTGTGTGGGTCAGAAAGGTCTCTTGATTAATTGCAGATTCTGGTGAAATCATAAGCCTGAAGTTCCTCATGACAATCTGGCAGCAACCTTTGTTACAAACTTCATCAGAAAAACAGAAAATGAACCTATGATGGAATTAATAGTTTTTCTCAGTAACTGCTTATCAGTCAACACAAAGCATTTTTCAGAATGCTCTGAAATATTGGGAAAAACTTTCCGGAGAAGTTAACGACCTTTATAGGAATTGGTGAGAACTGTCTTCAAGAACTGGTGTCTAGCAAACATTTCCTCTTAAATAAATCAAAGATGAATTTAGGAGTTTGTATTAACGAGCTTATGAAAATTGTTCCCTTATTTTTATCACATATTTATAAAAACTGAATCTGTACATTTCTTACCTACAATATTACGTCACCCAGCATGTTTAGGCAGTGCAATTACTGTGATAACATCTTTACACAGTAAAAAGGGAGTGAATAATTACAACCCATCAGACAGAATACAAGCGTTCAAGTATCAACTGTGAAAGTGGGACTAAAATTCCATGTGATTAAGAGAATTTGATTAAACGTATTTTAAAAAAGAGACACATTCTTTTTTCCAACTGGAACTTTATAGCTTGTATATGAATACATATGCACCTACAAAGAAAAGAAAAGCTAAAATAACTCATAGAAGAAATAATTGTGGGAAGACATGGGAGAAGAGTCCAGACACAGATGGTTGCAGTCTGTATTTATTCTCAAGGAAATATCACAAGGCAGCCATATGATGCTGAGGAAATAAATAGTGTATTTGGATGATAGCATATACTGTGTTTAAAAAGATCATCCAACCTGTCAGAAACAGAAATTTTATACAGAGGAAATATGGAATCTGCAATTTTTGTGGAACCTCTGCTCCATCCCTTCCTTTTGCTGAAATGCCAGGCAAAGATAACAGCAGCCGTGTTGGCTGTGCATAGATAGATGCAACAAGGACTACGAATGCTAAAGAGGATAAAATTCCTCTTTGTGCAGTTCCAGCTACATAATCTTCTTCCTGGCCCTGTCATTGGCATCTATTTGTTTTTGTACCAGGCTCAGTCACTCAGTCCCTGCTGTCAGGGTGATGCCACCACAGCCACCTCGGTACGTTTCCATCTGAGCTGCCCCATCTCCGAGGAACTGCACCAAGGGAACGCCCTCCTGCTGCCACCACACCCAGCAGGGAGGACAGATCCTGTCCTGGTTTATGATCTCCTTTTGTTCCTAAACTGAGACTTCCCCCTCTGAATAATTCCTCTTACTTTTATTTTAACTGACATAGTGCACGTATTCCTATTAAAAAGTGGAAAGCAACTACAAAAATCTTGAAGAATATTAGACCTCTAATCTTTAGAAGTCTTCTTTTTCTACAGTAAAAAAATTATTAAATATTTTCTTCCCTTTTAAATTAAGTATTAACACTTTTTACATTTATTTCTTTTTTTTTAATAGAAATAATTCTTCCAAGTTAAGATTAAGAAATTGTTTATATGCACAAATCCACTATTAATAGCTATATAGCATGTGTTTGGTCTTATAGTGGATTTATTCCATTATATTTATTTTGTACACTTTTAGGGACGAGGAAATTGGTTTTTTGTTCCTGAAAAAAGAAAAACAAAAAAAGTTTTTTAAAAAAAGGTAAACAACAAGCAAAAACCCCAAAACACAAAACCCCAAAACCAACGCAAAAGGTCCCAACCACAAGAAATGACCAGTGGTATTTTATTTCAGATCAGATACCTATGGTATAACAGAATAAAATTTCAGTATGAAAATGAAAGGTACCATTAAAATTATTACTTCTTTTCCCTTCCTGTTCATAAAATCAACTTAGAAGTGATTTTTTCAAGTTTTCAGGACATATGATAGGTAAAGAACCTTCTCAGCTGCAAGGCACATAATGCTAACAATGTTCCAAGGAAAATATTAGGCTTTTTGAACACTTAACATATGATAATAAGGATATGAATCCATAATAATATTATGGAACATGCTACTCTTATTTGTGTATTTTAACAATTACTTCCTCAGCTGTGTAGGTTGTTTAAACTCATTAATATGCTATCATAAAAGTTAGCAAAGTGAAGCAGTATATTTTTGCCACAGAAAAATGGAAAAAAATTTCTTGAGAAACTACACATGAACAGTCTTTAAGTGGTTTTGTGTTGAGAAAATCCACACTTTCTCTGAGACACGAAATACAGTCAAAAGTCATCTTGGAGTATTCGTCTAAGACATCTCTTTGGATCTGGTCCAAAACATTTTTGTAAGTGACAGTGTACTTAGGAATTCAAGTTTTATGGCTTTTAGAATGAAGAATAAGCTTGAACTATTAAGTATCATACTCTACCCTTCCAAAATAATAGACAGATTGTATTTAGAGGTTGATGTCTGTCAACAGCATGGCAATGAAAAGCATGTCTTTTAACTTATGAGGAGAGGGCTTTGCTTTAGCAACTATAAATCTTAAGTCCAATTTCAGTGCTGTCATAATATCACTCAAATTATATAGATGTGTATTTTTATATACAGCATCTACATTTCTAAATGGTAATTACCTTAATGGTGTAATGGATGGCTAGTTCATGATAAAGAGTATGTTCTACTAGTTGCACAATTTCAAAAGTCTACTATCATTCCCAGCTGGAGAAATAGGAAGTACCTGACCTCATAATGGCCATGTCGAAAAATTTCAATCCTTTTCAAGACTTTTCACCCAATTCCCTATTTTTGCATTTAAGGACCAGCATATACTTAAGTCCTCAGTATCAGGAAGCACCAAACGCTACGCTGCACTATGAGACACTTGAAGCAGTCTCACTGCTCCTCCCTGACTGTAGAGTAAGTCCTTGCAGCAAGAGTTGTTTTTGATGTTTATAGCCACATCTCTCCCTTTGTTTATTCTGTTAATCAAGTTTATTTGGCTTAGGAAGTTGCAAAAGCTGTTCTCAAATAACTGAAGCTTGTCGATCTCTTTTCAGACATGAAACCATCAATTTTGCATTTTCTTCTTTTGATTGTGAGGATAAATTTAAATTTTATATCAATAATTTAAGACTATCTGCAAACTAGATGCCTTATCCAAACTCTGCTTAATCTTTCTAAGAAGTGTCTGCCTTTCTTTTTAACAGGAACAAGATCATTGTGTTCAAAGCTCTAATAATGAAAAGCATATTAGCTTGGTTTATTCAGCTTTATAATCCTCTAAGACAGTGCTGACTGAAGGTTGAATAAACATTTGGTTTATGATATTGGTAAACTCTTAGGAGGTAAAAAATTGGGGATAAAGTCTTCCCAAAATGAATAAGATAATAATATTCAATAAAATTAAGCAAACATTTTTTAATCCTTCAAAATCAAATTAGATTACTGACTTATACCACTAACCTGTTAAATACAGAAAAATACAGAAATTACCAAATGAGCGCTTCTGTTTTCTAGAGAGCCACTGATTAATCTGTTCAAGATAGTCTTGAGAGTCTCACAGTCTTAAAACAGGACTGTACTATGTTGTTATGGTGTATCTCTGCAAGATGCCAATTTTTAGAGCACCTTGAAAATTCCTTATTCATAGTGCTTATGCAAAGGATATTGCAATATAAATTATTGGGTTCAATCATCTAAACTAAAGTATAACTTTAAGTAATTGTTTTATACATAGCTGTGTGACACCACCTGAGCCTAACCGCCTTCAGTCACCACTTTTAACATTAGCGGTTAAGCCATCTTAAAGAAGCTTAGACATTCAGCAAATAAACTCTATCTGAACCCTCTGTTGCTCCCAGGAAAATGCCATTTGAATTTTAATGCTCTCATTCACAGACTGTCTAGATCCACCCAGTTTTATTTCACAGTTCTGTGGTCTGTATCAGACCTTTCTAGCAACCACTATATACTGCAAAAATAGAGCTTCAAAGCAAGATTCATGTATCTTAATCAAATTATTGGTAAGTGAAAAGAAATAATCAGTTTTTCACTATCTCAAAAATTAGCAAAAACTTTATGCCATGCCTTTTTTTACTGTTGAGACACATATTTCTTTTGTTATTTAGAGGTGTGGCCAATGCATTGGCAAAGGGCATTTTATCAAAGCAGCTTCAGCCTCCTTGCATTTTTCCATGCTTGAATACATCAAGCAATCCTGTGTTTATCCTTGCTTCTGAAAAAGACTGAATTGGAGCTTTGCTTAAAACCACTCTTGGCCAAGAATTTAGCATCTTGGATGTAAATATTGAATTTTTCCTTGCAGCTCTTTCAATACACCATCATCAACATGTAATCTTTCTTTTTTGGACTTACTGAGTTAGCCTGAACCTTGGAAAATAATTCCATTATCTTTAGTACCACATCTGTGCACCAGCTTTGCCACCCAGAAGTACAAATCTGGCACATTTGTTTTACATTATTCATAGATAATAAGTTTACATCAGCTTGATGCCTTTGTCATGTTTTTTATAGTTCAAGCTGCCATGAACAAAGGTAATTCCAAAACATTTTTAAAATGTTTGTGCATAGACACTTATGCTTGACATGTTGAATGTCAACAGATTTGACTTTATATTAAAATCTAGATATTTAAAAATTGTCAAACTATGGCAGAAATATATTCACAGCTCAAGCTTGCCCTATACTAAATGTGCCAAGCATCTGCAAGGTATAAAATTAAGAAACTTTCTGAGAATTTAACCCAAATATATTTGATTGTAGAGTTTCCAGTCAACACCAGTTCAGTATAGCAAAGATTAAAAAAGAAAATAGATCTTGTAAGCAGCCACAGAATGGAGGAACTATGACTTCTTAGGACCCCAATTTGCAATGTGTGGTGAGGACTATCTGGGAAAAAAAGTTCTTTTAACATCTTCAAATCCCCAAAAGCACTAGGAAAGTTTGAGACCTGGATGTCTAATTCTTCTAGATCACCTTGAATGAGTCAGCCTCCGTCTTTAATGTTTTTCTCTCACTTCTGGTAAGAAAAATCACCTTCAAAAGACTACAAAATCTCCTAACAACCTACCATCAAGGCTTCAAACACACTGTCCTCTTTCAAATCTGTCTGGAAGCTGTGGACAGTTTGCTTTGCACCTGCATGCTGTGCAATGGATCAGCTATAGATGGCCTTTCCCCCTCTGTGCTAGAATAGGCACCATCTCTTCTTCCACAGCCGATGTAAATTATGCATTCTGTTCTTGAGGGATTTTGACAATACCAAAGTACAGTGATGAAGCCAGAATCCTAATGTGCAATGCCAAATGTCACAGCACTTCACAGATCCAGCCATACCCAGGGATGTTAAGATGCCTGCTACGGCACCAATGTGACCAAGCAATCCTTATTACAGCATTTACTAATAAAATATAAAGATTCACTTTTGTTTTTACACTGTTTTTCTTTTGTGCACCCAATTTTTTTAATAGTAAATAATTGTTTTGGAGCTCACTAAGCATGCTTCTGGTCTTGTTTCTATTCCATGTGGTCAGCCAAGACAGAAAAGAAAAATTTTCTGAGAGAGAATTATTAAAATGCAGTATAAAATAATACTGTTTCTCCATGCTTTCCCTTTTTTGCTTGTTCAGGAATAAGTATTGTAATAAGATTCAACCTACAAGTTGCTGAAGTCAACAGGCACCTTTACATTAACTTTAGAAAATTACAGATGAGCTTTAGAAAGACTAAGAGGGGTCAGATAGTACTGATCAGTTTTCTTTTAGTCTTTATTAATTAGTGACAGAAAAAATATCATAAATGTTACAGGGGTAAGCCAATACTTCCTTTGACTCTTGTGGAAGGGCAATTACAGAGCAGTAATTTTAGATTCTGAAGATGAAATGTATGAATACTAACTGCCCATGAGAACATCTTTTCTTCTATCTCTGAAATTTTTATTTCTACGGTTTCAGGAATACTACGGATCAAAAACCACACAAAGTTTTAAGGCTTTTTTTAAAAGGGGATTTTTGAAAAATGTTCACTGTTAATTATACTGGAATTAATAAGAAAGCAATCTTTTTAGAACTTTATTTTCCATGACTTTCTAGAAACAGACTTGAAATCAATCCATGGTTTCTCTAAGCTGATAGTATTTTCATTATTATTATTATTAAAAAAAAATAAAAAAAGCTTTTTCACTTGATATGTGATTAGTAGGGTACATAATTAAAAGTATCATTTTCATCATTGGATCTCTCTGTTTAAAATAAAAGTTAACAGGTAAATCAAGGAAAGTATGCAAATGTGAAATCAAAGATTTTCAATTTCTTTTTCAAATTAACGTTTTACTCATTTATACTTAATCCTCTTTGGTCACCCAGTATGTTTTTAGAATAAAAATTGAGTGCCCAGGGATATAAACAGTATCTTTTTCTCTGTGAGAAATAATCTGCAGATCTATTGCACCAGCACTACTAAGATGCTACTTGAAGTATCTCTCAGCACAAACAGGTGATGTGGCACCTATCAGAAGAGTTCAGGAGATATTTCAGAGAATGGATCATTTATCTGTGTCCATCCATACAGTAATAGTAAAGGAAACAGGATTTGATCTGGATTTCAGCGTTTATTGTGAATCTTCTGTTGACATTAATGTGCTCTGGAAGAAGTCCATGATAACTGTTACAGTGCATTAAAAGATCAGCTTTCAGTGCACGAGCATATTGCAAACTGTAGGTGTGTGCACCCTTCAAACGTATTCTGAAAGTGTATGGCACTTTACAGGAACTGTGGAAAATGGATTACCTACTTGAAAATGTGGAGGGAAACAAGGTAGAGTGGATACTTGAAGTGGAGCTGTCCAGTGGCATTAATGGAGTTTCAGTCTTCTATTTAAATGTCAAAACTTTAAAGAATTTTATTGTCTAGTACTGGGCTCATCTGTTGGGTCAGCTGGAGAAGCAGCAGCAGCAGCAGTGGGGGCAGCATTGGTGACTGAGGCAAGTCCAAGGGTGAGGGTTAGACTGAGCTGCACGGGGGCATTCCTGAGCTCAGGGACACCTGAGCAGCAGCCCTGAAACCCCTCTGGATCTGGAAACCCAGGCAGCCAAACAGGCAGGAAGGGAGCATTTCCAGGAGCAGATGGGAAATTTAAATGGATCCAGGGAGCATGAATGATCCAGAGTGTGACAAGCTGGAGTGTGGCATGGCAGTGAAGGTGTGGCATGGTAGTTTGCATGGCACTTCAGGCAGGTGGGGTGAGCAGGTAGAGGAGCCCTCTCTCCTTCTGAGAGGACCCATCAGGGAGATAAACAAATTCTGTATCTGGTGAAGAAGAGGACAAAAAGACCTCTTCAGTGTTATTAATGTACCAGTGAAAACTTCTCCAGTTGTGGTGTTGACAGGCTGTAGAGCTCATTCCCCTGCAGCTGCTGGAGTCACTGAACTGGCCATGTCAGAGGCCTCCAGCCAGCCAGACCTGCTGACAGCAGATGGACCTGTCCAGGTGACAGGTTCCAGGAGAGACTAATGCCTCTCTGTGAGGCTGTGGCTGACCAAGAGTTCTGTTGCAGGTGTGCTCTGTTGGAGAAGCTGTGTGACCAGAGGAGGGAGCTAAGGAAGAAATTAATAATCTACATTGTACATGAGTGAATGAGCAAGAGATTGACTGGTTATTTTCAGAGAAGCTACAGGCTGAAGACACTCAGGAGTCTCAAACCTTCATTGTAGTGGAGAAGCAGATGGGCTTAGAATCCTACAAGTAATTTAATCAAGGGCCTGTTGAAGATGAAGCTGGAAGCAGGTCACTTCACACACCAGGAGGAAGGATCCTCCTCCTTCTGAAAATTTAACAGATAGGACTGGCACCTTCTACAACATGTACGAGGCCCTGGAACTAGGACAGACAAGAGATGAGGTGGGTGAAGGTCCACATTGGCATAAGTGGAACCTGGTGGGAGGAGTCCTGTGACTGGAGTGACCTGTTGGGTGGTTACAGGACCTTCAGGAGGGATAGACAGGGCAGAAGAGGCTGAGGTGTGCCACTGTGTATAACAGGAGGGTTAGAATATATGGAGCCCACAGCTGTTAATGGCACAGTTGAGAGCCTCTGGATAAGAACCAAGGGATGTCACTGTGGAAGTCTACTACAGACCTCCCAGCCAGGACAATGATGCCAATGAATTATTCTCTGAGGAACTAAGGAGTGCTTCCAAGTCAAGTGCCCTTGTCCTTCTAGGCAACTTCAACTTCGCAGAAATACCTGGAAACTGCACAGAGGTGTTGCAACCTGGGCAAGAAGGTTCTCAAAAAACCTGGATGACATCTGTATTGAATAGGCCCTAAGGGAGACAACTCAGAAAGATGCCATCCTTGATCTACTGCTTGTCGAGAGCACCTAGTGAGTGGATATTGGTGGTCATCTTGGTCACAATGACCACTAACTGGTTAAGTTTAAAATCTGTTGACAGGAAAAGTGCCAGCAAAACCTCAGCTCTGGACATGAGGAGAGCTGACTTCAGGATGCTCAGGGAATTAGAAAATAAGGACCGTGAGGAAATGTGGGAAGATGGATTATAAGAGAATAGGGATAGTACTGAAGGGAATCTCCCCTGATGGATTGAAGTTGTATGATTGCCAAAGAGTGTGAACAGCCTTGCCCTTAATTAGGTCACAGTTTATGGCAAATGAGAAGGGTTGTCATTAAAGAGTGGGTTGGCTGGTCAAGAGGTAGTTGGAGTCTGCTGGCTGTGCTGTGAGGAGGAAGGGTCAAGCAGTTGTTCAAGGGGCAGATAAGGTAAGATGCTATATGAGGAACAAACAGGGTTAGATGGTTGTGTAAGGGATAGGAAGAAGTCAACTGGTCCTGCAGAAGAAAGACTTAGGCAAGGGTACAGAGAAGGAGTCTGTGTTATATGGAGCTGCCCATGGGAAGGGTACAGAGAAAAAAAGGTCAGTGCACTGAGGGGTTACTAACTAGCTGATGCTTGGAGCCTTCTTCAGTGTCAGTCATACCTCCACCATCAAGGAAAAAATGTTTTTGCATGTGCTGGGGTCCATCACTGCAGGTCACTTTTTAGTCATCCCCTCCTCAGGAGCAGGCAAGTCCCAAACATTGCAAGTCGAAGAGGCAAGGCAGAAATCTGGTTTAGCTGAATAGGGATCTTCTCTTGGAAATAAGGAAATAAATAAAAAAAAAAAAATTAGGCCCAGTGGAAGCATGGTCAAGTGACATGGAAAGAATAGAGAAGTGATGCTTATAACTAGGGAGAAAAATCAGGTGGCCAAAGCTCAACAGAAGTTTAAGCTGGAAAGAACCATGGGGGACAATAAAAAGAAGGGTTTTGTTTTTTTTCCCAGTGTATTAATGGCAATAGGCTGGACAGCATTACTGTGGAAAGGGACCTGGAAAGTTGAACATGAACCAGCAGAGCCCTGGCAGTCAGGAGGACCAACCCTATCCTGGGGTGCATCAGGCACAGAATCACCAGCTGAGCAAGGGAGGGGATTGTCCTGCTCTGCTCCACACTGGGGTGGCCTCACCTTGAATCCTGTGTGCAGTTTGGGGTATCACAGTATAAAAAAGACATAAAGCTGTTAAAGATTGTCCAGAGGAGGGCCACAAAGATGGTGAAGGGTCTGGAGGAGAGGCTGTATGAGGTGTGGCTGAGGTCACTTGGTCTGCTCAGCCCAGAGAAAAGGAGACTGAGGGAAGACCTCATTGTGGTCGACAACTCCCTGTGAGGGGAATCAGGGCAGATGGGGATCTCCTCACTCTTGTGATCAGTGACAGGACTCGAGGAAATCACACAAAGCTGAGTCAGAGGAAGTTTAGGTTGGATACCAGGAAAAGGCTTCTCACCTAACAGAGTTCAAGAAGCTTTTGGACAAAACTCTCAGGCATATGGTGTGACTCTTGGGGATGGCCCTGTGCAGGCCCAGGAGTTGAACTCCATGACATTGATGGGTCCCTTCCAACTCGGCGTATTCTATGATTCCTATGATCTTTTGTGAACAGCAAGCAGTGTCAGAGGAGATTTTTAAGGAGAGTGGAACAATTTTAACTCCAGGTCTCCAACCTTTTTCAGAAATGATAACATTCATAAGAAGGAAAATATTCTGTATGAGATTTGGGGTTGTCTTTTCTTGTAAGTTGATAAAAAAATTCTATATGTTTCATGAATATTCCACTAAAAAAAAACAAACCAGAATTTGGTAGAAACTTGCAATGTACTTGGATGAGGATTCCAGAACAACAGATGACAGTTTTCATACTCACTGCATACTATTCTCCCCTAAGAGGTACGATGCCTTGGAAGAAAAAACTGAGTGCAAACCACATTTAGTCTTACACATTTCTTGCCTGCTCAACTGTACATGGCCTGTTTTATTTCAAGCTGTGCGTGGGGAAATTTCATCCTGCAGTTTTCAAAAGATAGCAGACATGAACGTGCTGGTGAGTCCTACTGACAGAAATTAGGGGCTTGAAAGTAATGGGAAAGGATGTTAGAAGCTAATGAATTCCCTCAGGCATTTCCCACTCTCCCTCTGAGGATGCCTGTACCTGGCATTGTTATCCACATACTGGCTCATAATCACTGTATTTCCATGGGATCCCATTGGTGTTGTCAATTAAATACTGATATAGCTAAGAGAACTACACCATATGGTGGCATTGCTGCGTTGGGTACAGTTAAATACAGAAGTGATGTGAGTTGCATGTATGAAGCTGTATTTTTAGTATTCAGAATGACAGCACAGGACAGATTTTTCCAAAACTCTTACTCTCATCAGGGTATTGAAACAGGGGTCAAATTTTCAAGTTTTAAACTTACAGCTCCTTGTGCTGTGACACTAATTGTTAGATTTTTCAGACGAGTTTTCAATCAAAAGTACTATGATCTTTTGATTATGTTAATCTGCTATGACAGAGATCCTGCAGTTTCCCTACGGACTGGAGATTTTTATTTCATGTAAATGTAAATCTAGCTATTTATGAAGTCAGTTGGACTTGTTCTGTCTCTGCTCACTTACAGATGTGTAACTCCATGGGCATAACTCCTGCATAAACTGATCTAAGAGGACAATTGCATATGCAAAAAAAACTTCTAGAGGGAGCAGAAAGATCAGTATGATCTTTCTGTGAATGTCATTACAAAATTCCTGGATACTGGCTCTGGTTACTTCTTTTTAAACTGAGCTGTAATTTTTTCAGGAAACATTGTTAGAACTGGAATTTTGTTTTTCTCTACATGTGATAAGAGGAGATAATGAAGAAGATGAGGAGACTTGGGTGATCTTATTGCTCTCTACAACCACTTGAAAGAAAGCTGTAGCCAGTGGGGCGTTGGCCTGTGCTCCCAGGCAACCAGAATCAGGACAGGACGACACAGAGGTAAGCTGTACCAGGGGAAGTTTAGATTGTACATTTGAAAGAATTTCTTCAAAGGGTGATTAGATATTGGACAGTGACCCTACCACTACCCAGGGCGGTGGTGGGGTCACCCTTCCTGGAGGTGTTTAAGGAAAAAGTGGACATGGCATTCAGTGCCATGGTCTGGTTGACAAAGTGGTGTTCAGTCACTTTTTGGGCTCGATGATCTCAGAGGTTTTTTCCAACCTAATTGATTCTGTGATTAATACATGTCATTCTGTCCAAACAAGAGAAAAAAGATATACACAAAATAAAATATTTGCCTGGTTGGTATTTTGAAAGTATGTGATTGAAAAGTATATGTAAACTTTTGTCCTCACTAAATTATCAAAAGAAGAATGTGACCGTGCGGGTATTGCAATATTTAGGACAAATTTATGATCCTTCGTTAGACAGTTAATTTCAGAATCAATCACTATTCAGATCTATCTGATTTATTTTCTCATAAAATCAGTAATAGGTTATGCTGCCCACAGTATTTGATCATAGTATGACTGATGCTCATGTAACATGATGTTACTGCCTTGTGATAAAAACTTGCTAACAAACTGGGACATTTTCATATGTAATTCTCTTTCTAGAATATTTCTAAAATATGACTGCTTCTCCAGTCATTTTTTCTCATGCTGACTGCTGTGACTTCTGTTTCTCTTGTATCCTCACCATTTTAAAATAGATAGTTGTGGCATGTGACTTGGAATATCATAGAATGGTACAGAATGGTTTGGGTTGAAAGGGTCCTATAAATCCCTACAGTTCCAAACCCCAGCTGTGGGCAAGGACATAGTCCACTAGATTATGTTGTTCAAAGCTCCACCCAACCTGATTTTGAACACTATCCTCCTTCTTGACACTGTCACTGATGTTTGTATTATGCCAGAACTCTTATCTTGAGTTCTTCCATCCCCAAGTATCATCCCCAAGAGCTGTTTTGTCTCCTCCCCTGTCAAACACTGGGCTGGGTTAGTTAGTGATAACCATTTTCTACACACATATCTTGGGTTTCCCTAAAGACAAATATGATTTCTTTATGTAGACATACTTAGTTTTGCATCCCCTTTTGTGATATTTCAATTAGAATATTTCCAGAATGGAAACCATCTTGCAGTATAGTAATAGAGATATAAATTAAATTCTTTTTTATCTATAAATATCTTTAATTTTAATTACAATTTATCTGTGTCATGCTTAAATATGCTTATATCCCTCCTTTTCCCCCTAATTTATATTCCCTCTCACAACAGTTCTTCTGACAAATGGAATTCATTTTCAAAATGTGATTGAGGAAAGTGTAACACTGAGGTAATATTATAGAAAATAAGAGTTTATCAGCTATTCACAAGAATAGGAACTGAAAGAAAAGTGTATATATCCAAAGAATGAGGTTGAATTCTTGAGTATGTGTAAACATCACTGACTTCAACAGGAATTTTAAGACTTAGCATCTGTTAGTCCAGTCTGTAGATCATATCTACCAAGTGGCAGTGTTTGCAATCAATATTTAAATGATGTTTATATAAAAAATCAAATGTAACTCCAATTTCTCCCTTACAGGGAGTGAAGAAAAAAACTGTAATTCTCCTCCCACTTTAGATGTTTCACAGTGGTGACAACCATTTAAAGTCCAAACATCAGAAAATAAAGAAAAAACACACCTTGCATATTTTTTATAATTTGCATGAAAACCTATGAAAATATTAAGCAATTTGATTTCTTCCAATGACTCCTGAAAACATTTTTCATGAACACTAGATACTAATTTGTCTTCCTGAACCCACTGATAGGAACAAACAATATTCATTTTGGTGTTAGTCTTTTAATTTGTTCTGGGAACTTCAGGTTTCACAGAAACAGTGCTTAGTCACCATGGAATAATAAGGTACAACTTCCGGACAACATTCTTCCCTTTAATCTTCAGATTGTGTGATTAAAGGCAAAAAAGGTAGTAAATAATTTGCTAGGGAGATTTTATGCATGTATAAACATGTCTGGAGGAGTGGAATGGGGTTGCTTTAAGAAATAGGGCTTTCTTTATTTAAATCCTATTCTGAGGTTTGGTACAACTAGAAGAATAAGTAAAAGTCATGATTGTTAGCCATTAACTCATGAGTTACTTCATTGGCATCCTTGTGAAATCAGTGAGGTGAAAAGAAAATTGCAACCTTTACTTTGCTAATATATTTGTGAAAGGTGGTAATTGTACTTGTTCTGCTGAAGGTCATCCCAGTTTGCCCTATTTCAAAACTTATTTCCTGCTCTTTTTTTGCCTACAGATGATTCAAAATCACTCATAAGATGTGAGAAAATTGTGCACAGAAGCAGTATAAAACAAGGGAACTGAGCATATGTGTGCATATAAGGAAAGAAAAAATACAGCTAAGAGCTTAAAGGTTTGCATATGTGGTTATGCACAGGCTGTGAGGAGTCTGTACAGGTTTGCATTAAAGCATGACGTATTAGCATGTTATCCTCTGACAAAGACTAACTAGAAATTCAGGCTGTGCAACCCCTATTCCTTCTGCTGTCCTGCAGGTCTATGGACAGGTCATTAACAGAGCTCACCATATTTAAAAACCCAAAACTCTTTGCTGGCTGGAAGCAGGTCCTCCTGGGACACCTTTTATTCTTTTGGGATGTATGTTGAAGCTGTCTTTGCTACCACATCTAGAGGGTTTTGACATATTCATAACCTCACTTCCTGGAGCAATGAGAAGCTTCATTTTCCTTAAAAATTAAGTGTTCAGTGGTACAAGGATTATGGAAAAAGACCTAAAGACCTAACTTGATTGGATTCAACACTCCCAATATCAAGGCATAAAATCAATTGTATTTGCTTCCACTAAAAATCTCATAACTTTTCAAACTGGCTCATTGGTTTTGAAATAATTTGTAAGCTTATCTCAAAATGTACTTGGACTTGCTAGTGGAGAGTTTACTTGAATTTTTTGATTTTTCTATTATTACTCTGGCAACTGAATGAGAAAATGCCAAAACTTACCTACACAAAGACATAAGCTCTCATAATGTGTGGAGTTTGGATGGAAACCTGTTATCAGGACATGAGGACAGTTGACAAGTACTCTTGGTATCATTTTACTGAGCCTATTGAAAATATTGTGTTAAATAGCACAATATTTACAGCACAATCAAATAACAGCAAAACTTGACTAATGCTTCCAAAATAGGTAGGAAGATTCTTCTTTCCTTCTCTAAATTCCAGCTCTTATTTGGTATATTATTATGTGGAAATATGTCTCTATTTCTGGGCTCAGGTTCTGTTAGTGAATTTTTGAAACGGTTATTGAAAATAAAGGAAAGAAAAAATAGAAAGATTGAGAATATTTTTTTAAAGAAACTTCACTTCAGGCTGTGGTACATCTACAAAAAAGAAATGCCATACTGACACAGAACACTAGCCCATTAAGGACAGTAACCTATCTCTAACAGAAGTAATAAGAAATGCTATTTTGGAGACTAATTGTGATTAGCAATAGTCCCTTCCTTTTGGTGACATGGAGCATCCAAAAATCTCTGTGTGAGATTTAGAAAGCATGTCCCTGACTATTCTGTTTCTCCCACACTGGATTTCCACACCTTTCCCTATGATTCTGCAGATATTATTTGTCTTCCCAACCTCTTGTTGAAAAAGTTTCAAGAAGTCCTGTATCCACTGTGTAAAAAAAAGTACTTTTTGTGGTCTGGTTTGAACTCACCTTCCGTTGACTTCATTTACTGCTCAATCAGCTGGTAGAGTATGGTTGGTGAATTACAGTTCAGATATACATAACTCATCATCTTGTAGATATTGCAAACACTTGTCATACTCCGTTGTCTTCCCTTGAAACTGAAGAGTTGCAGACTCCTCAGTGTCTCCTTGTAATGCAATGGCTTTACCTCCTGACTCATTTTAGTTGCTCTTCCCTGTACTTTTTCAAACTCCACTGACTTTTCTGAGATGCAGAAACCACACATACACACAATATTTCAGATATGGGCATATTAATGTTTCAAAAATTAGAAAGATATTTTGGTTTTGCTGCAATACATTTTTGCTTTTTCTCAGTACTGTTCCTGATGATGCCACTTCTTGTCATATAGATAATTCCACTCAGCTGAAGATAATGAATTAAATCACTCCGCTGAGTTGTACCTCTCATTTCTGAGCACAGACAGCATCATGTAAACATGATTTGGACTATGTTTTTCTGCTCTAAAATTACCTACTCTCAACCTATTTGTTGATTTTTTTCCTGTTTACTTGCTGTGGTTCTTCTCAAGATCCTTACCAGCAGCATGGCATCTGATTTCCCAAAATAACTTACTATCATCTGTGAAATTGGAAATTTCACAATTCACTTCCTTTTCCAGGTTACTGATGGAGATCTTGAACCAAACTGGTCTGAATACAGATTCATTCATGACCTCTCTACCAACTCTTGACCTCTTCAAAAGTGACTATTGAACCTTTCCAGTTGCTTCCTATCTAACCATCTTTCAATCCACAAAAGGATTTTTATTTAACTTTAAAGCAGTTTTATTTCCTCAGGAGTCTTTGGTTAAAAAACTGTCAAAAGGTTTTAGAAAGTAAATGTGTTCAGACCACTGTAGCCCTCTTGTCCACACATTCACTGGCACACCTGGTGAACCAGAATGATGAAAACTCAACCAGTGACACAGGCATAACCCGTACTTGAACCATCCCAATAAATCACCTTCTTAGTCTGCTCAGGGACCTTTTATTCATCACAGACTCAGTGGCATTATTATGGGGGAAAGCAGATTCACTACATTGTAGGCCAATTCACCCCTCCCTTTAAAGATGGGATTGCTTAAACACCACTTCTCTGGTACAATAGACTGAAATTTTTTAAAGATACTCTTCAAATTCTCTTATTCCTCTTAATTTTTTTTGTCATGTATTATTGGTTTTCCTTTCTTCTCCTTTGTGCACACCTCCCATTTTTAATTGCCATTTCTTTTTTTTCTTTTTTTCTTTTTTTTTTTTTTTTTTTTTTTTTTTTTTTATTATTA
>VWZU01019727.1:575361-590497 GCA_013397095.1 Sterrhoptilus dennistouni
TTTTTGCTAAGATAAGAATTTTTTTCCATTTCCCATCATTTGCTATGATAGCTTTTCCCCTGAGCCTTGAAAAGATTGCATTTGATGACTTCATTTTCTCCTGGAACTGCAGTACACATTT
This sequence comes from Sterrhoptilus dennistouni, assembly GCA_013397095.1. NCBI lineage: Eukaryota > Metazoa > Chordata > Aves > Passeriformes > Zosteropidae > Sterrhoptilus > Sterrhoptilus dennistouni. The sequence goes on from VWZU01019727.1 coordinate 575,483, forward strand.
TAACTGGGCTTGCAATACATACTCCAGGCTCTTACAGGACATTTTTGTTGGCCAGCTGAATTTTTCATTTTGTTTTATTTTATTTTATTTTTTAATGTCTCTTTTTTCATTTAGTGCTCTTTCTTGAAACTGGATATCTGTCTGCAGGATTTGTCTTTTTCTCTCATGATACAAAATTAACTTCAGCTATATTGTGATTACAGTTACAGAGTGGCTCACCCAGTAGTAACTGTTGAGTGAGATCCTGTGCCCTTACTGTGATGACTGGGTTCCTTTTTTTTCCTCTGGTACTGAAAGAAGATAATGTAGGGAGGAACTTTATATTGCATTAAAAAAAATTCATCACATTCTTATGAGGTACTGAACTATACCTAGACAGTAAATCTACTATTATTTTATCTATCTTTACTGCCACTTCCTGAGTTTTGCTGAAGAAAATGCTATATTTCTACTACCAAAGTGCTGGATTTCACCAACAGATTCCTCAGTGGTATTCTTTTCCCACAATATTATACTTGAACCTCTCACAATATTATATTTGAATTTAGCATTATGCCTAGTGTATTGTGTCTCTCTCACACCCTCTTAAACCCTCTTTATTTTATGAAATTGATGTCCTAGAACCATAATAATCTTGTTTACCTCCCTTCAGCAGTCTCTGAGATGTGTTTTCTCTCAGGTTTGCTTCTGGTGCCAACCATTCTATTTTTTCTATCATTTTTAGATTTGTACTATTGCTGCAGAAGCATCTGTAATTTTTGGTCTTGCTCAGTGTTGCAAATGCTACTGAACTGGCACTCTAAGCAAGCTGATTTCCATTTTCCTTTCATCACAGTTGTCTGTTTACATCCCTCCTGACCTTTGGAGGTGCACTGGATTTTAGCACATCCTCTTTGAGGATTGCATTGGATTGAACTAAATGTTCCTCAATGCCTGTCAGCTTTCTCGTGCTTCTAGTGCAGACGATCCTCCATGATATTTTAACTTCCAGTGCCACTAGCTTAGGTTAAAGTAAAGCTTATGTTTCTAGTATACAACATTCCCTAAATATTTATCAGTTCTTAATACAAACAAACCCCTCTGTTCTATCCCTTTGAATCAACCCTGCCCTGAGGCTCTAGACATCTTCCCACCCTGTGGGTCTTGCAAGTGGAATTGATTGTACTTCAGAGCAAAGAGGTCACAGAGGCCAGTGTCCTTGCATTTGCCATAAAAGCTGTTTCTCCTGTTCTTCCACAGGTTGGTGGTAGCAACATGGACCAAGATCAGCAGCTCTTTCTCCGTTCCTCGAACCAAACTAATCAAAGTAAACTCAGACCTTCTGAGGTCTGCTGCTTTTGCATCCCACTGCTAAATTCTGTGTGATCCTCTCCAGTGCCACAAGCTCAGCTCTCCTCATGCCTATGAAACAATAATACCACTCCCACCACGTGCTTCTCCCAGCCCTGAAGACCCCTCAGAACAGACACCATGGCACCAGCTGGGTGCTGGACCTCACCCTGAGGCTTGCATACTCCTCAGTCTCAAGGCTCTTGGGGAAGCAGGGATGTGTCCCTGGACCTCACTGGTGAACCTCTCTGACTCTCCTAGCTGCTCCCATTCTTCTTTTCTCATCTACCCTGTCCTCCTGGGCTAGGGCTGTGCATCCTATCCACTTGTAAACCTCACTCCTTGGGCAGACACTCCTACCTGCTGTATCCTGAGCAATGGATAAGGGACTTTGCAGCCTATTGCTGGATTTCCACTGGCACTTTGAGCTTGAAAAATGGTTTTGAAAGCACACATTTATCTTCCCTTCAGTAAACACAGAAGATTATATTGTCCCTTTAATATATTTTACCCTTTCTAAGCTAGTTGGAAACAAAGTCAAATCTGGCCTGAGACCTACGGTGCTGACTTGCCTTCCAGGAGCCATCCTGACAAGCTGTCAGAATTCCTGAAGGCACTGCCATTGTTCTCTTCATTTCACTGTCATTTATGAAGGCAAAATTGATGCAAAACACTTTCTCATCTTGATGTGAAAAGATTTTATTTCTGTATATACATATGGGTGTCTACAATAACACAACATATAAAGAATTACTGAATTAGACATAGGGTGTTCACATTCTTTTTTTCCTATTTTTGTTCTAATCTTATTTTCTGCATGAAATTATTTTCAAAGAAGAAAGAATCTGATTTTGTTTTTAAGAGTATGGATCACTATGTTAAGAGTATGGATCAGAAGAATATTGTTTTCCTTCAATTTAAGTAATTTAGAATTTCATATTATGTGATTTCTATGAATTTGCATTGATCTACCTTGACTGTAACAGATTAAAAAAAAAAAAAAAACAAAACAACTCTATGAATGGTTTATTTTTTTTTTAATGGCTGTATCCTCAACTGCAACAAACTGATATCTTGTCATTACATGATTGCTGCTCACTGAGGATTTGGCTCTGTAATTTCAGATGAAAAGTCTCTTCACCAATGACAGCAAGCCACCTTGAAACACATATATAAACCAGCTACTGATAAAGTATATTACCAGCCAAGACAACACAGCTTGAGGCCTTCACTTTCAGTTACGTGCAATGGCTCAGATATCTAAAAGCTAGATCCCTATACAAAGCCAGGAATCTAATCTTATTTCATAGTAATGGTGAGAAATAATCAGGAAATGTTGTGTTTAGATGCTTATCCCAGGAAGGAAAGGAATAGAAAATTGGCAATGTCTCCAGACCTGCTGGAGTAATATAAGAAATGAAGAGTACTAACAGCAATATGCTAGAGATGATATCTGGAAACAGAGAGTACTGTTGCAGTGAATTCAGAGAATGAAAAAGAATAAGAAAGGACTGGCAACTAAAGAAAAGTTTCAGATCATCAGGTCATGGCTATAACAATTATCTTTGTTTAAGGACGATGACAGTCTACACCACACATGACTATAGAAAAAAAAGAAAAAAGGCAAAACAAAAGGGGAAGATGTAGATGCAGGAGAAAAAACACACAAGGAAGCTATAGATTTTTCTAATTATATTGCACATCTATAAATTTTCAAGTGCCACCCCCTGGGTGGTGGCTGTTCTGGATAAGTGGAACCTGAGGCACAACCTATCAAAGTTCCTAACTCAGGTCAAGAGCTTGAGCAAAATAATGATTATATCTACTGTTCTTCAGCAAACTGTGATTTTGGCTCTGCAATTTCTCTTTAAAAGCTCTTCAGAAACGAGAGCCACAATTACAAATCAGTTGTGGATGCACTTTTTTAGTAGCTGTATTGTCTTGTGTGATAATACAGCTGTGATGCTTCACATTTGTTCAGACTTAAAAGCTCAACACATTCAGAAACAAATTGGGAATACATTTCAAGACAACACTGTCTGACAGAGTAGATGCAATTTTGGGCATGTAAGCATGGAAACCAAGCAGCACCATCTTTCATGACTAGCCCTTAGTAACTTAAAGCAGCTTCATAGGGATGTAATGAGGACAGAGTCATTGGGGCTGGCCAGCCCCCTGGAGATGGCACTAACCTCACCCTGCATTACTCCATGTCAGCACATTGCAGACCAGCAAAGCTTTAAGAACTGAGGACAAAAGATTTAGGGACAGTGAACAGAAATTCAGGGAAGAAAACTGATATAAGAAAGAATAAACGAAATGAAAAGAACATGGCTAAATATCTCCAAAGAGCAAAATCATCCTCTGACACAGGCCAGAATGGCCCTTGGCATTTATAGAACTGTGCTTGCATTCTACTGACATTCCTTCTTCATTATATGCAATTTTCCTCAAGAAAAACTTCGAGAAAGAGTTTAGAAACTTCCCTGTTCCTGAGATGTGGAATTACTTATCTCACTGATACAGTCATTGCACAGAGATCAATGAGAGAGAGAACAGCCATTAAAAGAGGATACTTAAGGGTATATTTCTCAGTATGAACAGACAATATTTCTACATTCATTATAGCTACAGTGTGGTTTTGTTGCCGCTGCAATGTAAAAATGCAGTTATGTCAACCTACCATGATTTCATGGGGATATATTTTCAAATATATTTATTTTAAGTACATGCTTTTATATTTTAAAACACTAGAACACCTTAGGTTACATTAAAAATGCTGCAGAGATTTCCAGAATGAGGTTAAGAACTTGGGCAAAGTACTTGGTAAATATAATCAAAACAAAGCGGGAATCAAAATAAACTCACATCTGAGCATTCCACTTAAATGTAAAGAAAACCAATTTAACATTCCTTCCACTATAAATTCCTGAGAGTTATAGAAAAAATCCTTGAAGTCTTCAGGTAAAGATTCAGTTAAGGACTCAGGCAGTGTTTTCAGGGAAGGAGCTCTCCTGCTCATTTACAGTCTCTTCCAGTGATGCTTCTTGTACTACCAGAGAACAGGGAAGGAAACATTGTCCTTCTACCTCGCCTTTCTCCTCAAGAACATTAAGTACAGGGGGGACAAAGTGAGACCCACCACATGGTGGGCATTGACCACTAGAAAAATCTTGCGTCATCACTACAGCAAAACTGAAAGAAGCAGGAGCAAAGTGCAAATCCGCCCACCCCAAGGTCATGAACATGGGAACTTCCCTTTACACAGAGCAAGAGCAGAAGTGTCAGAGTTTTGCCTGGGAAGAGTATTTCCAAGAGGAGCTGCATAAATTTCCAGTCTTAAAAGGGCTGTAGAATAAACACAGTTGTAATGCTTTGGGAGGAAAGAGTTAAAAAAATACCAAAAAACCCAAAAACCCCCTTGTTTTACAATTGAACTGGAAACTAAACTACAGCCACTTTAATTTTAATAATAAATTTCATGCAGGCATGATTGAGACAGGAGACAGCAGTTTGGCCAAAGTCAGACCACCGGTTTCTCCAGTGGGGGGTAGAGCAAAGAGCTGGGAGAGAGAAACCCCCTTTTCCTCAGTCAAAAATTGACACTTGGGATTAGTTTCCCTAATACATTCCTATTTTGTTTTCTTCTTAAAAAAGAAATCACAAGGCAGAAAGGAATGGTACTCTCTGTAAAAAAAGAGGCTTTTTCCTTTCCTTTCTTTTCAAATAAGGTGAGTAAATGGATTTACATTTTAAAGTAATATTGGGGGAATAGAATGAGGATTTTCAAGGATAAAGACTACAACATTGGAAGTTCACCATCAAAAGCAAAAAAATGCCAGGGAATGAAGGATGGGGTTTAAGGATGGAAATGAGATTTTTATTTGAACTTTCAACCAAAATAAGCATCCATCCACACTGAATGCTTCCCTAAAGGAATGGCCCTTTACTGAAGTGAAAACCAGGCAGCCTCAGATACTGAAATGGGGATTGCACACTGAAATTTGAATAATTATTAAGAAAAATTTTTGTGAAAGGGAAAGGGAATGGAGTGTTTCTAAAATTCCTAGAATTATTTTTTTATGAAAAAACGAAGAACACCTTAAAAGATGCATTTTCGCTTTTAGAAAACTTTGCACATAATGCAAGTATTTATGTGACTCATACATTATAGCAGAAAAGTAAAGGGGTTTTTTCCTACTTTAAGTTTTAGTGATAAAAACACAGCTGAATGACACAGGAATTTGTTTTTAATTCCATGCATTGTTTTGGTGATCTCTAATAGGAAAATTACAAGAACACTGAGCCTGAAATGATGTATAATGAGATAAAGTCATTTATGATCTCTGACATAACTTGGACATCACTTTGCTTTGTTAACAGAATGGGATTATTTGGCCTGTTATGTTAAAACAAACTAGAAGATATTCAGATAAAGTGGTGAATACAAAGAGCAAAATTTTGGTAAAGTATATAAAGCAATTTTAGTCATACATGAAGTTGCATCTAAGAATATTTAGACTGCTAAAGAGAACCGAAAGCAAAAACAGAGGCTAAGCCACTTGTATGCTAAGAGAGATGGAGAGCAAAAATTCTCTGTGCAAATTCTCATTAATTCGAATCAGGATGAACTGGTACCCTTTGATGGATAACGATCAGAAGAGAAGACTGCAAGAACAGAACAAAAGGAAATAAGTAAAAATATCAATCTTTGAAATCATAAAAAGTACACGCTCAAGACAAATATACTACTGAACCCATAAGATACTGATCTGGTGGAAAATAAAACCAAAATTATAAACAGATATCTCCAAGGATATCTAGTTTGCTTTGAAGAAGATTTTGTCTGAACAGGAATGGAAAAACTTCGTAGGCAGGAGATAAAACATGTTAATAATCAGAAGTTAAACTAGATTGTGAAATAAAATGGATTAGAACTTGTGACAAAAGCGGTAGTCAGCCCAGGAAACTGCAGTAAAAATGCTTAGACTTATATGCTTCTGAAACAGCATTCTTAACTCTGAAATTTGTTTCTATCTCATATGAAGCAGGTCCACTGAATTCCAAGAAGCTAATTTTCCTAAGGAACACTGTCATTTTGATTTATGCTTCAAGCACCATGGAAGAAAAACCTCTGCATTTTACCACCAAAATTGTAAATAGATCTGGCTTGTGGTTTTTATCCAAATTTATCTGCATTCTTTTCCCAACATAAATCACTGATTTCACATTTGGATTGTGGAATAGAGAATAGTGTATCCATTCATAACATTAAATTTCCACTTCTGAATTACATGGAAATTTACTTCTAAAAAGCAGCTGTTCTCAACTATTTTTCTATATAATTTTTCTTTGTCAGATTTGTAATTTAAAGGATCCTCTCTTATTGATTTAATTAAATTGGAATAAACTCTAAAACCAGAGTCCTTCCATCAGTGACACAACCCTCCTTGGACATATTAAACTAAATCTAGTAGACTGGCAAGTATGTGAAAATCTATTTACACAGGAGAGAATAAATATTTTTAATTAAAACAAGACTTTACAACATCTAGTGCTAACAATGAATCACTATCTATTTAAATGTTTAGCAAAAAGAAAAGCAGACTTTTACCATGACAAAAGAGGTGCTGGTGACTAATTTGTAAATATTTTGAAGGACTTAGAAGAAAATCAACCCCCCCAAAAAGAAAAATTACCTTTAATGTACACTAACATGTCCATGTTATATCCTCACCCATTAACCACTTTGTGATATTTTGAGTACTTGATAAATATTTTGATATTTACAAGTACTTCTGCCAAGATTTTGGTCCTATATTCAGACCAATTCAGGAGCAGTTCAGTGTAAGGATGCACAATTTCTTAGAGATCCCAGAAAAAGAGTGTTCCAGATCTGTAGCTGAATGTAAAGACAATCTCCTCAAAGCCGCTGGGCTCGAGCTTTGCCCACTGTGTTCTCTCTAGGAATGTCAGAGGTTTGGTGCATCACCTGCCACACAAACAATTCTCCCACTTTCAAACATGAAATTCGAGGCAGCAAAAATCCAATCCAACCTGACCCTTGAGTTATTTTTTCCTTGTTTATAATTACTAGTATGGCTCAATAGCAGCCAGTTTGATACATCTGAGTGCAGCCACTGAGTCCAGTCCTGAGTCCTGCTCACAGAAGTATTACATCTGATAAAAAAATGTTCATTGGCAAATATATTTGTATATGCACTCCCTATGTCTGTGTGTATGTGTATTCTACACACAGTTAAGAAACCAGGTTCACATATTTAGACCATGACATATATAAATTTTTCATGTTAATTAATTTTAAATCTACATAATATTCCGATAATGACTTTGTAAATCAAATGAATAAAACATTGGATAGAAGAAAAAATACAGAAAATAATCCAAGTATTCCTGCATTTTAGGTCAGAGTTCTAGGGTGATTTATTCTGTAAATTCATGAGAGGGAGGAATTTAGTGACAGGCCAAAGTCTTCAGGCCTTAATTAACATCATAGTGATGATAGATCTGCAGCGCATTCATTGCATTTCATACAAATGACTATGCAAGTAACCTTTGTTATCTACTGACTGTTCTGTGGAAGAAAAAAAAGTCACATACATGAAATTATAGTCCAAAAGAAAAGGTCTTAGACCATAATTTTCAAAGACACTTAAAGTGATAAGTTTAAAGTGTTTAGGATTTCATTATTCTTTAGGTATCTACATCTTGAAATTGTACTGAAAACCTCCACTGCAAAACCTGCTTTCTTCTAGGTTACACACTATCAGTTTATGAAATACAGGGTAATATTAATGGTTTTAAATTCCACTCCTATTTCTAATGGTTCTGTTAAAATCACACTGGTATTTATTTTAAGAAGTAGCAGGTAATACATAATCTTTTGCTGGCTTCAGCTGGCAGATATCTCACTCTTTCCATCACCCATTTGAACACTTAGCTGAGAAACCACATCTCATTTTAGCTTTCATCCTTGTAAATTATCTTTATTGGCAACACTTATTTACAAAGAGATGGGTGATTTTTAAATTTTTTTTAAGGTGAATAGTGTTTCATATAGCATAACTGGTGTTTTCAAAAGATTTTTTTAATAGAAATTTTAACAACATGTGAAAGCCATGTGATTTCAGGACAGACTGATTACAAACTCAAGTTCATCTTGAGACCAAAGGTGGTATGCCAGACCTCCACAGAAACATATCTAGAAGCCTTTAATCATAAGAATAAACATATAATGTCCTGATTGTCTCTGCTCTCAGGAGAAAAAACAAAACAAAAAACCAAAAACAAACAAACAAACAAACAAAAAACCCAAATCAAAACAAGCTTAAACCAAGAGCTATCCCATTTTTCAAACTGGGTAACATGTTTCAGGTATTTGTTGAATTTTCTGTCTAAATCTGAATGCAGACTTTGAAATGAAGGAGAGGTACATTCATCACTGCAAAGCTGTCACAGTGGACCAAGGCTAAGAGTTCTCTGCTGTGAATGTACTTCAGGAGAGAAGCTGAACAGGAACAGCTTAACTGCCTTGCTGGGTGCAAACTGTGATGGTTCAGGAGCTGCTTCCCAGCTCCAATCATCAACGATGCTGTGGGAGCAGCTCCCTCCCGGAAAAGGGCAGGGCTGCAGCTGGTGCTGCCCGTGACACCTCTCCTCCTAGACATGACACACAGCAGGGCCCACACCCTGACCTGTGACAGCCATCCATGTTTGCCAGGAGCTTCAGAAAATAAACTAGGTCAGCTGTTTAGGCATCAGCATTATCACATGTAATCTCCAGTTGAATTACAGAGGTCTTTCGTTTAATTCTTTAGTCAGTATGTTCATCCACAACTATAACTGACTCAAAACATAAGTCATACTACTCCTGCTACTCATGTAATTTTTCACATATTCAATATAGCTCAATATCAGTGATAAGCATTTAAAATTATTTGTTTTCACTTTGAAAACAGAACACTTTGGAACAGAACAATGGAAGGAAAATTAATATTAAGTATCAGACCAAATATCTCTGGGTGGTAGTCAAAGGGACAAGGTAGTGGTTACAGCATCAGACAGGAGTCTCAGAGGCTCAGAGTCAGTAATTCCCCATGCATTAGCAGACCACTCCATAACTCTTAGTTATCTTGTTTTTACTGAATGTTAATCTTACAGGAGGAGGAGATTTTGTTACAATTAATGTTCAGGATCTAAATCTAAGTTGGAAATCTCAAAAGTTTGCTATTAGAATGCAATATATATAGTAATGGTGTTAAAATGAGGATCACAAATGTTTCATTCCTTTGCATACACGCCACAGGGTGAGAAAATATTACATCATCGAGCATGTAATGGAAAACCTGCCAGAAGGCTGTAAATTAAACTGAAATTTCAGAGCCACAGGTTTAGCCTGCACGAGTGCAGGAAGGAAATTCACACTTACCATCTGACACACTACTTGATCAACTTTACCAACACATTTTTATGCCCTGTGTCTCTAAAAAACCTCCCAACCACTCCTGACCCAGCATTCATAGGCTAGTATAAAATATGGACTAGAATAAGAAAGTCATTCCTCTAGTTATTACTTAAATAATTACAATCTAGTATAGGCCCAGCTCTGCAACATTTCTTCTGAGCTCTTTCTCACCCTGTACAAAAACAGAACAGTGTGTCCTGCTTGTAGGGGCTGACAGTCATAAGCAAATAAAGCAGATAAGATGGGGCCAGATAACCAGGTCCCAGGAAGCATGAAGATAATGGTGGTTAAATTGATAAGCAGTCCATGTTTAGCAAGTTGCTCAGAAGTTTTTACGTATCACAGTTTTCCTTGATGAACACAGAGTGCTGAAGGAATGATCTGAGAGATGATAAGGGGGCATTTTTGTCAATGCTCAGGAAGGGGGAAGGGTTGTCCTAGAATACATTCATGCTTAAAAATAAAACAAATGAGCAAAGGAAACTGGCACCAGAGGTGAATCGCAATCTAGGAGTGAGCAGCCTGACATGACCTGAGAACAGGAGGAAAGCAGAGAAATGAAAACCAGCCCCTTCTGTGCAATGCAGTGGATGAGAGTACCCTGCACAGGGGCTGAGAACTTCTGTTATTATGGCACTTGAGGAAGGTGGAACTGAAAAACTGAGGAGGATGGGGCAGATTATAGAGTGACAGCCTGACACCAGCTGTTGTTCCAAAATGACAGCAGGTGTTTATTTGTAACCATAACTACAGGGCTTTATAACACAGGACTGTGACAGTATATTCCCCAGTCTCCTAAAATCTTCAAAATTTAATATTTCCAGTGCAGGGTTGCTGCTGCCATTTTAGTTTATGCAAGTCTGTTTACTGGGGAAAGAGTTTATTTCTAAAGCAAGATAAAACCTATCAAGGACGTGATACTCAGCAGGGAAAGCTCCTCAGCAAATGTGCCTTGAAAGCCACAATTGCCAACACAGATTCAGTTTTTCCAGAGCATCTCAGAGCCATGACTGACTATGTCTTGAGCATCTTCACCTTGCTACATGCAGTGACTCTGGCTGCAACACCAATGGAATTATCAGAATTCAAGAAGGTGCCAAGAGAGGTCTAAAACAGACTCTTGTTACTTTGCCCCTTGGGTGAAATTAAGGTATTGAATACAAGAGACACAGATTATCTGTTTTACAAACGACCTAGACTTGATCTGAAAACTTTTGCAGGCCTACAGCTTTTCTACTGACTTCAACAAAAGTTGTCACCACCTGAAGAGTGATGAACATGTAAGCGACTAAAGCTGTCTGCAACCCACACAGTCTCTTCACACCCAGGTTGCTACAGACACCCAGACCTGTTCTGAGAAGGACTAACATGCCCCAAAAGCACTCAACTGCCAGACATAGTCAACACAAGGCTGAAGGAGCAAGAGGTGGGTCTCATGCATTATTTCTTACTGCTGGAAAAGTTACAGTCCTATGTTCAGAGCTCTGTGCACTCAGAGGCCATCCAAATCTATATAGCCTCTGCTACCAGGTTATAAACTTCTGAACAAAGGTTAGAGTATTCCCAAGATGCTTTCAGATCCAGCAGAACAGTAGGAGAGTGAAAAAATCAGTGCTCTATTGTTTGACTTGGCAGCAATATTTGATCAGCTGCTAGTCACAAGTAAAGAAGCTCAAAGCAGACTTTGATCAAAATACTGATTTTTGCGTGTAAATTCTGCTTCAGAAAAAAAAACTCCACACAAAACAGAAAATAGGATATCTAAAATGTCAGACAAGAAAAATGTATCTTATTCTCAAAGATATATTCTAGACAGAATAGATTCACATGAAATTTCTGATCTGTCCTAGCCAGAAATATTTTGTTTTGAGGCATTCGCTGTTTTGGATAAAAGAAAAAGAAATAATATAAATATTATAAAACTTATATAAATATTTTTTAAATAGGGAAAGGTGGGAAGTGGGAAAAGAACTTTTATAAAAGAACTTTTATATACACACAGAGATAGAGAGAGAAGTATGTGTGTGTGTTTGTGCCTCTGTGCATGCACAGATATGATCAGAAAATTTTAGCCATCTCTGCCTGCGAAGGAAAAGCAGATGCAGTTGTGGAACTCCAGTCCATTGCTCGTTGAACCCTGGTCACATCACTTTTACTCCAGCTGAACCAAGTGCCATACATAATAGGGAACACATTACTTTAACAAGTTAATCTAGCAGCAGTAAAAAACTCAGTCTCTGAAATACAGATGATTTGTTTTACTTCTATTCAGTTCCACAGTTATCTGCTTTCTGACTGTAATTCTCTAAAATTGTGCCAAATGTGTTCCAGATTTTTATCATAGTATATCATGATGGGATCTTTCCAGCCCATGGGAACATACAGTCAACAAAGCTCTTTTCCCTTCATTTCCTGAGCTACTGGAAAAAGCAATTTCATTTCCAGGATGTTAACATTATTATTTCTGGCTAAGAAAATAATAATCCATCATTAAAATGCTGATAAAGTATCAGCAAAGAATGTTTTGATTGTGGTTGCCATCTACAAATACACATTTATATGTAGCTTTTCGAAAATAAAGGCACACTTTCAAGGTGAAAAATAATAAACCAGATGCTGAGGAAGACTGTTAATAATGACACAAAATGCAATTCATACTAACAAAAACCCCGTATTTGTTATAAACACATCACATAACATGAAGAGTTAACCTAATTGTTGCATTTGGGTTACCTGCTGGAGTTTCCTTATATACAAGCAATGTATAAAAGTTGATGGGCTGTCAGTTCTGTGGGGCACAGTGGAATTGTACGGTGCGCTATAGAAGGAGTATGTGTATGGAGGGTCCCCTACCCCAGACTCCTGCTCTTTTAATACTTCAGGTCAGCCAACTGTTGGAGGACGTATGTGAAGCAGACACCCAACTTTCTTCCTACAGGAAACACAAAAAGTTTGCAGAAGGGCTTGTGCAGGTCTGTGTCTCATCATCACCTGGAGTGAAGACACGGGTGAACATTCCTCCAGGGCTAAGGGATTCAGTATTTTCACCATTCCAGAACAACTTGAAAAGGCTTTTAAACTCTCCAACACAGCACTCCTGGGAAAACCTCAAAACCTGTGAAAAGCAAGAAAACTAAATCAAGGTATTTTTCAAACAATGGTATTTGCTTTTCCTTTTTTTTTTTTTTTTTTTTTTAATTTGGGGTAATCACAATAATAAAATTATTATCCAGCAGCTCTAATTACATTAGAAAAAATATCACTAGACATTCTTAAAATTAAATTAAAACAACTCATTGATAGGGTGAATAAAAACTGAATTTTTTTCATATTCTTTTTAAATGCCTCAAATAGGTGTTGCTTTCGCATTAACTAATACCTCCTATTTCTTATAAATGTTAAAAAAACCTTTCCAACATTACAGTCCTCTCAGTCCTGCTAGATAAGTTCCTAAAAAAATATTAGTGAGTTTTAATTACAGGAAGAAAAGTTAGGAAGCATGTGAAAGATTATATGTAATGTGGACAGAGAGTTAAAAATTGTGTTTTCTTTGGCAGCTTATCAGACCTTAACTTTCTATTCCTTTGTCTTTTGTTGCTGTGGATTTTTTCCCATTCAGTGTAGAATTCAAAACACAACTGGTTTAATGGGTTTCCTGCCTCTAGACCACTTCATGCTATATAAAAAAAAAGGAATGTATTTGTATTCTAGGGTGTTCCTGGTTTGTTCCGACCCGAGGCAAACAAAGAAGATCTTTCTTAACCTAAATCTAAACCTTTCTTAACCTAAAATCCTTTGACTGAATGACAGACTTAACCTTAATGCTTTAAAGTTTTTGACTGCAGACTTTCTCTTTTCCTCTTCCATACCATTTTACCTTTTGGTTTGTTTTTTTCACCCCAGTACTTAGGTAACTTTGTTCATTACTGACTCTTTCAATGAGTGCTCAAATATCCCTGGTAGTTCCTAGAGTTATTGCAGCAACAAATCAATAAGGAACTGACCAGATTTTCACATTGAATAATACCAACCTAAAGAGTCTCCAGTTAAAAGAGATGTTAGAGAAGATCCAAAGAAATGTTCCTGCACCTAAAAGGTAGAAGTTTTCAGCACGGAAAGGCAGACAATGAATTGGAGTCACACCCTTACATGAACTGGACATCTCAGAAAGAGGCACAAAAGCCACCATCCCTGTTGCTGAGATGGGCAATGATAGCACAAACAATGTACCAATGCTTAGAACTGGCCAACATCTGTGTCTAAACAGCTTCATTTTAAATTTCTCTGCTCTTTGACCTTTGATTCAGAGGTTTCTCCCCTTACCTGAGTGGAGCATCTACTAAAAAAAGGCACCCGTATATTTTATTTCAAAAAACATAGCTGTGCTTGACAAAATATGATAAACACAAAATAATTAATTAAGATACCCTTTTACTGCAAGTGTAGTGGAGTTATAGCTATCTGCTAGACTATGGAAGACCATTTCAGTTTTTCACTAGATAAATTATTTCATATGACCAAAAGCTCAATTCAAGTCAATAATTTTTGCTCCCTCACAAGACAGTTCCTTTCAGATAAAAAGCAATAATGCAGAAAAACATCCAAAGCTATTTTGTAATTCTTCCTCATACCAAGTTGTGAAGTACTTTGCAAGAATTTTCAATGAGTGCTTCCAAGCTTTCAACAAACCAAAGTGATTTATTTTTTCTCTTTCTGAAAGGAGAAAAAAAGATTAATAGTAAGTATGATTCTATTAAAAAGGCCAACTTCAAAAGGTGAGAGATATAGCAAGCTGAACCATAGGAACAGTGACTGACTGGACACACTTCTTAGACAACTTTAAGATTTATCAAAATGAAATGAATATAATCAAATAAATGCAAAAAATCTATTTAAAGAAAAAATATAATAACTGTTTTTCTCCCTTTACATTTGCTTCTATTCAATTACTTACTATGAAAATGTTCTTTCAGACTAGTGTCTATATCAATATTTATGCATATACATGTAAAAATTTATGTTTACAGGAAGGAGATATTGACTCAAAAGCAGTGACTATTTTTGGATGAAAGCAATAGAAGTGTAGATGGCCAGAGATGGAGACCTCCACTAGAAATAATTACTGGGTGTTTATTTTAAGTTTGGACTGATACTATTGTAGATTTTTTTTTAACTAAAAAATAAAATATAAAAAGATAAAT
>VWZU01019727.1:590565-631511 GCA_013397095.1 Sterrhoptilus dennistouni
AATAAAATAAAATATAAAAATATAAAAAATATAAAAATCTATAGTCACAGATTTTTTTTTTACATCCAATCTATAAAAATGAAATAACAGGAACCCAACTTGTTGCATTACTATTTAAAGTTTTACTGCAAATATTAGGATAAAAAATAACTTTATTGGTAGTAAAATACCTTAATATTGCCCGAACTATGTCTCCTAGAGATGTAAAAATACTGAGAAGCAAATTCTTAGAAACAGTCCATTTAATAGTTTGAGAAATGTTATAAAATCTAGAAACGAAAATGTTTAACATGCCATAATAGTATGAGCTGATGAGGTCAGCAGAAAGGATATACTGAGGTTTTGTACACTATGAATATGTGAAAGAAGAAGAACAAAAATCCTTAAACGCAGACAGTGAGGTCAAGAAGACAAAATAAATTGAAAGGTTCAGTGACATTGCAGCCTTGCATAGATCCAACCTAGGGAAAGCACTTGCAATTTAACATGAAGCAGAAGTTGGGTAACATACTGGGTAAAAATAGCAGCCAAGATAATGAAAGAGCAAGCCCAAGAAAGATGGCATAATGTAGTCTAAGCTTAATTAAGGCATTAGAATTTTAGACAGAAACAATCACAAATTCAGATCAGAATCACGGTGAGAATCTTGTTTAACCCTCCTTGGTCAATTGCCAGGTACAAGAGCTAAAACCTCAAGTATTGCATAGCATCCACTGACAGTGGGTGATGTGATCCATGTCTGTTGGTATAAAGCCAGCTCACAACTAAATCAGGCAGAAAACCAAAGTCAGGACATTGCTGTAACCTGTTGTAGGTGTCATGCTTGCCCTACTTGAAAAGCAAGAGTGTCCAGTGAAGGAACTGCAAACTAAGACAAAACCAAAATACTCAACAAAAGTGGGTGTCTCAAAGGCAACGGCCATGACCAGAAATGATTAGCAGAGACCACTTAAAAGGAAAAGAACAAGAAGGTGAAACACAATCTAATTCATCAGTTTAACACAGTGTGGGAGGCATGACAGCGCAGTGAACCATGATGAGTAAGAATGCAATAGACAAAAATGAATAAAATGCACAGTTTTGTCAAAAGCTGGTATCTGAGGGAGGACAAAAAAATTATTGTGAGAAAGCAGTCTAAGTTTGTCATTATAAAAAGCTGCATAAATCCAAATTTTCAGCTGTTGTGAAACAGCCAACCTTCAGAGAGCTCTTCATTTACTTAGACCAGGTGAGATTTACTTAAACCAAGACGAGGATCAGGTGAGATTTTGGAGGGTTTTTAACCTATTTCAACTCCACGATGTAGTCAATTTTTCTGTAAAATTCATATTATAGAGGCTGAACCTAAGACACTGGTGGTTAAGTCAAAAAATAGTAAAATGGTTTTCCAGAGAGAAAATTTCACATGAGCTCTTGCAATCAAACCCATCTTGCTATTTAAATCCTCAGAAGGATTTCAGTGAACTGTTGACCTCACATTTTCCTAACAGGAATAGCTGACAATAATAGAAATAGAGCCCTTGGTGATGCTAGGCATCACTATATGTTGCAAAGGCATCACTGTATGTTCCAAAGTCCTGTGAAACCCTTATCCCCATCTGTCCAGATTAGGAGCTGACTGGGAGTGAACCATGGTCCTTTCTGCCATATACATACAGATTTCCTTTCTATGGAAACAGATTTGCCACACATTCCCTATGCCTGGAATGAGATCAGAAGGCATGTGCATGCCCTAACTTGCTCTTCAGAAACACTCCTGAGCCAAACACTTTAAATAGTAACTGAGTTACTGCAGATTTGCAGTAACGTAAGAGAAACCAGAATCTGTATTTTGTTCAGTACCTTTTTCCATGATTAGCACAAATTCTAAATTTATTACTTGCAAGAGAAGAGAATACAGCTACCCTATGGCTAGTTCTGCATAATTACCTGCTCAGTCTGTACAGCCTTATTTTGCTGAGAGCAGTGTCTCTCAGCTCTGCCTTGACATAGCACCTAGAACAGTGGATCCCTTCTCTTTGTAAGACTTTCTGTAAGAGTAAGTGTGTTTCATTTATATATCTGCAGCCCTCCATGTGGCTGAAAGGCACATTTGCATCTTTCCACTATAACGGCCAGCACTGCCTGCCCAGCACGGCCATTTCCTGGTGCCAAGTGTCAACGTCTGATTGCCATGTGATTTTTAGTTGGCCACATTCCTGCAGTGCTGGCATCAGTCTAGTAATCTGATGATCAACAAAAGTTGCAGCAGATTTTGACTCTGAAAAGTGTTTCTCAATCCCTTCCAAAAGTGGTTATTAATATTTATTTCTCCAATCATTCATCCACCTTGTCAGTAAAGTGCTTTGGAATTTTCTCTTCTTTTTCCTAAGGCATAACTTTCCTCTTCACCTGAATTCTTTAAGCATGACTAAAGCCACAATTATTACTTATTTACCTGGCTTTATTCACAGAAAACAATAGATTTGGTATTATCCACTTCCTGCTCAGATTCAGGGAAACACATCCCAAGTATGTGTAACTCTCCCCCTTCAGTGCAATTAATAGAAGAGAATTTGTTCCGTACAAATTTTGCTGATGTGCAAATCTGAACCCATCAGAACAATGCTTCACAGGAACAACTATGAGTGTGAATGTGCTTTTCAATATTATTTAAAGTGCAGAAAATGCATTTGTTAAATTTCCTGCTTGCATTTTTTTTCCTCTGGTAGAACAGAGACTAGAACAAAGAATACTGGTAGGTGATTAATTTTGCCTTATTCCAGTGAATTATAGTGTGGAACAGCTCAACTCTCAAATTAGTCACTCTCAGATAACTGATACAGGGGTTCACAGACTCAGGACAATCTTTCCTACAGAGATAATAACACTCAATTATAAAAATGACCACTACAATCAGAGGGAGACTGAAGACAAAAATGCAGGCCACTTGCAGTTGTCTCTGTGACTTTTAATTTTCATCTTTAATTGATTAAACAGAAATCTGAAACCAAGCAGCTACAATTCAGGGAAGCACAGGTCATGGGTTTTTCCTCCTAAAAAAATGCATTTATAACTTCTCAAATACACTGCTACACTAAATTTATCTGCATACTAAAAGCATGGACTATACTTAATCATCCTATTTACAGTGCTTTGTAAATTAATTGTTAGAGAAATTTACTTTTAAGTCCATCTATGCCAATGAGTTCCTGAGGCATTGCTATCTCATTATTGTAGTTCTACTTCTCATTTATTATGGCCTGGCCTACATGCTGTACTAATTCTGAACCTTAAAATATGCCTATTTCTCTGTAGCAGTTAGCATAGATCAATTGTATGTCATATAGTATATTGCTTATCTGCATACAGATCTGTATTACATAAACCAGCATGAAGGCTCCACAAAGCCTGCATTTGATAAGGCTTATGACAGATTTTGGGTTGTTCTTGTGACAGATGTAATTTTTTCTTACCTCTGTTACCAGGGGGAAAAAAAAGCTCTAAAATTATAAAGTATGCAAACCCATAGCATTTCTGTATATTGAATTTATTGAATTTCTTACAGCAAGTCTGAGAGACAGAGGCAGAATCTGATTTATTCACAAGAAGCTACTCCATTTTCTGCTTCAGTCTATGGATACAAAACAAAAAAAACAAAACAAAACAAAAAAATACTATCAAAGATATGGGTTTTTTGGCACATTTTCCTACAAGGGCAAGGAGCCTGCCTTGTCCTGAGTGCATCATCCAAGCTACACTCAGTGTCTTTTCCATTGACTTCACTGTCAGGTAATGAGACCTCAGACCACATTTCTGTGAACATGGAGCAACTCCACTAAAGTCAGTGGAAGAGTGTGGAGTGCCTGCAGAAACACATCAACATTTGGCACTCTGGGATCAAATAATACAATTTCAGTCTTCTCACCAAGTTCTGAAACACCACAATTGCTTTCATTTACAGTAATATAAGCACTTGCAGAGCTGTGCAGACAGCTCTTCCCACCTACCATCATCCAATTTTCAGAGGTTTTATTTCAACTTTTACCTGCAAAGTATTTGTGCAGTGTTTATCAACACAAATAACCTGAAGATTTATCCATTCTTATCTCTGAAAAAGTTTCTTACTTCTTATGTAACAAAAGGAATTTTTTTTTTCTCTTTCATAAAGCCTTTCAGAATTACAGAGAAAAACTTAGTTCTGGTAAACTGATAAAGACCTAAATACAAATGAAACACATAAATATGTGCTATCAGAAAAAAAATTGTTCTTTGATTTCCCTGAGAAATGATGATTCATGCAAATTAAAAATCTTGGCATGTAATATTTCTGTGTATCAAAATAAAATTGAACATGTTTCTATTTACATTACACTCATACAGACAAATTTGGAAAAAAAAATAACCACTGCTGTTAGGCTATAAAGGTAAGGATGTACAGTCAAGCAATGCAACAAGAGGCAATTTGAGCATTTTGCTAACTTATTCACACACTTTAAGATACAGGGTTGAGTGACGTGATCAAAGACTGTGATCTTCTAAAAGATCTGCTTCAGAAAAAAGCACAGGAATTCTGGGGCTTCCTCACTTGGGTTGTGCTTGTTTGCACAGCAGTGGGCAAACTCTGCCCTTCTCTTTTGTTGTTCATCATTGGGTAGGTGAGTATTGCTGATCTTAAATGCACTGAATGGCAATTACTATTTTCCTCTACAGACTGTGCTGTTCTCACAGTATTTTAGAACTGTGTTTGAAAGATATTAACAAAAAAATTCTGCTCTGCTCTGGGGATGCCACACATCCTATCCAGTCACCATGCAGGAGTTATATGAACTTAAATTGTGCTCAGTCCAAGGGGAGTACTCAAAACTGGCCTGTTGTCCTGAACTCTTCTTGGCATGTTAGAAATCAAACTCCTTAGAATCTTGGAAACCAGCAAAATCAAAATGATTTTTTCAAAAACTGCAAACGCATCTGTCTACTACCATAACAAATATCCTGAATGGTTAAAATGATTGACAGCCTTCAAACTTCTGAAGAATGTCCAATGATCTTTTTGTCAAATGCAAAGACGAAACAACAATATTTTTCCTTAACTTAACTTTTAGAAACAACCAAACCATTAAAAAAATAATTTCCAGAGTCAAACATTCAACATGATAAATGTGTGCCCAAACACGTTAAATTTAGCAAAGTTATACACTGCTGTAAACATGGCCTTGCAGCATAAATGCATTTATTTTGATAAATATGTTTACACTGCAGGATATAAAAGAGCTAAGATATGAATTGGATTTGGAATTATCCGCAAACTAGTAAACAGCACTGAAAATAAATGTTTTTATGTATGTTTATTATATAATATTTAATCTCTTCCTATAATTCTATTTAGGGAAAATGGCCTACTTTATGTCTATTATATGAATAGATATACCTGTGTCGTTTAAAGACTGACTTGACTATGGGAGGGTACCCAAAATAGTCCCCATGCCACATTCTGCAGCCCCCATTACCTCTGTTATCCATGACCAGGAAAAGAAAAAGACACAGTTTTAGTATTTGTCCTCAGGTGATGATGCTTCCATCTGTTGTAACACGTAAACAGTGTCTAGCTCTTTCTAAAGAGAATAACATCTGATGGACTGTGATGATGAAGCAGCAGGAGAGAGGAGCTGCTCAAAGCAAAGGAAGGGATGTGTAAAAGGAAATCAGTAGATAACCATTTCTTTCACTTATAACCTTCTTTCTCTTAAGGCAATACATCAAAATATCTATTCAGGACAAAGCTCTTATTAGATATTAAAAATTCAACATGTAGTACTAATTTTGGAATTTATGAATTTTTAGATAAATGTCACCTCTCCACATTCCTTGAAGAGATATCAGTTTTCAATTATTTTGCTGTTTTATAATTCTGCATGGATTTTTTTCTCACTCATACATTAGTTGGTTTTAAACTTTAAAAAATTTGCTTACAGTAGAAAAGAAGTCAAACTCCTGTAATTGCTTGATGGCATCATCCTGTCCTTTTGAGGTTAAAGCAAGACAGTATGGAATTTTTTTTCCTTATCCTCTTTCAACAGATGAGCCAGGAGCAGACAGTCAGTTGAAACAGTGATGATTACAAATGACAACTTGTAGCATGTGTTATCACAGCCACAGTATATAGTAAATCTGGCAACAATGTATTTTGCTAACCATATGGATTCAGAGAAATTTGTTTTTTCTGTAGGAAATGAACTACAGATGAATTATCACAGTATGTCTTTCCCAGGATCTGTATGGGATAGGCATGCCTGTCCCAGCACTGCATGGGACAAATGCAATGTTAGTTTAAAAGGTCTTTGGCAGACATTGGGTGAAAACCAGGCCCCTTTAAAGTTAGTGACTAAACATGCATAGATATTTGCATGGCTGAGATTGTTCTAATTACTCAACTAATTGTTGGACTGTCAAATATTTTAGATTCAATTCAGCATATTCACAATATAAATCTTTTCTCTCAATGGCTTTCTCTCTCGGTTATGTTAATCAAATAAATCACAGCACAGGCTCACAGGCAGGCAGGCAGGGATGTGGCTTTTTCTCAAAGGTGTCAGATGTGACTCTTGCTGAGCTCAAAGTTTTCCTGAGATAACTGTGAATTTTAAATTCATCCCTTGAAGGACACAGTTCCCATGTACATCACTTCAAATCTCATTACAGAACATCTGTGCTTGATGGGCATATGGGAAGTAAGAGATAAAATGGAATTACCCAGTTTAAAATATGCCTGGACAAAAGATTTACATATGTTTGTAGGTAGGCATGGCACAACCCCAGGAACAGAAATGTAAGGGATGGCAATTGGGTAAAACCAACATTTCCATACAGAAAGCCAAAGGAGGAGGAAATGTGAACTATGGGACAGCTATTCCTATGCCTTAGTGGCAGCTTTCTTCCGGGAGTGACAGACGGTGTAGCAGGGACCCTCCCTCAGCTTTCAGCAGCCACAGCAGAGCAGTGCTAATTTGCTGTCCTACATCCCCTCTGAAACCTTAATGACAATTTCAGCCAAATTACCATCCAGCCAAAACAGCCTAGGTTCACAGGTTAAGTGTGCTGATGTCATTAAGCTAAGTATAAAAAATAAACATGATCAATCTCTGTAAATAACAAAGACTGGGTAGGGAACACCCTTTGAAAGCCAGAAAACAGAAGCACAGGAAAAAAAAAAAAAAAAAAAAAAAAAAGGAATTATTTATGCTACTGTGAAAGCTGAGGACACAGCTCAGAAGAAAAAGCATACATTTATAACTTGCAGATTTTAATAATATTTTTAACTTTTTTTTTTTAATTAGGGGAGCAAGTTAAAATCTTTGGGTCATATTCTTCAAGTTCACTGATACAAATCCTTTTGAAGCAGCTTAATCCTCTTTTATTATTATTTTGTTCTGTGGTTATTTTAAAATGCTTCAATTTTCCCAGTATGGTGGGGACTTCTCAGCCTTACAGAAGTAATGCCAGAGGCAAAACACACCAAAATCTTCAAAGGCACTACTTTTTCACCTCCAGTTTCTATTTTTGGTAAATATTCTCTAGTTTACCAGACTATGTGATATCAGCTCTACTGGAGACTTCAGAAAAGATAGAGTCACAGCAGCCCCCTCAAGCCTCAGCTTGTGAAATAAAACCAACTTTCAGCAAGCAACATAAGAAAAAATCTGTATTATTCCAATGTCCAGAAGAATGTTTATCTTAATGCACTTAAGACTGTAGACACATTTCAGTGGGATGCCCATTCCTGTGAACAGAATGCAAGGAAGTGACAAATGAAATCTCCTGCTTTGGATAACTATGTTAACTTGCAGATATTTTTATATAAAAATTACTGCAATGAAATGCTCTAATACAATCAATCAGCAATTCCAATTACATCATTTATGGAAAAAAATTCACTTATTTCATCAACCTGCAGACCAGGGACTGTGGTTGAACTGTCAGGATAATTGAAACCACCAGGGAGCCCAGAGAGGCTCTTGCTGACTCAGTCTCTCTCACTTTCTCTGGATGTACAGAGAGCTGTGAGGTCATAAGAAGAAAAATCATGACTCCTTGTAACTTCACATATTTCTACTGGCCAGATACTTCTCTCAGAGTACTTTTAATGTAATTTGTCTGGGAAAAGGGTATCTTCCAGTATCATTCATTCAGACAGAGAGAACATAAAATATCCTGGGAACTGTCCTTTATACTTTCCAATTCATAAGCAGTTTTTCTTGCAAATATTTCAATCTCTGAAAATAGTATTATAGAAACACCATGAATCCAGTTCTCCATCATGTAACACTTGTCAGATGCGAAACTGTGGTCAGTTTGCCACTGGCTGCTCCACTATCCCTCCTAAAATGGGGATATTAAAAGAAATCTAAAGCCAGAAAGGTCAAAACTGAGTCTCTGTTATCTTGGCCTGAGGGGGCTTACCAGGCAAGTCAGGGCATGAGTGGTAGCCTTAAAAAGTCTGAATGATAGCACTTCACATCCCTTTGAAAACGTGTTACTGTCTTTGCAAGGCTTGACGAGGAGAGGATAATCAGGTCTAAAATTGGACATTCTCTTCCTCACATTCAATTTTTTTCCTTGATTCCCAGAAGAAGGCCACTATCATTTCCCTTAAATCCAAAAAGGCATTTCTTATTTTTAACCTACCCATTGTCATCTAGGTCATTATATAGTGATGATTATTCAAAAATTTCCTCTTACTCCAGTAACCTGAAATTAAATTTTCTTGCTGTGCTGCACACAAACTCAGAGTAGCGCACCCAGTGACAGGACATTTTCAAGCAACATTCAGCTGTATGATTCATTTCCCTACGGCTGTTTCACATGAGTACTAATACTTAGAACTTTCCTGCCAACAAGGATTGGCCTCTTGACTTACTTGTTTGGTGAGGGCAGCTTCCCTTAGGCATTTACCTCATAACATCCAATTAGCAGTTACTATTGTACCATCAGAGTTCATGCTTAACTGTGACTTGCCAAGTGATGTGCTCTCTCTCTCTCCTTTACTGATATTACTGGCTTTTTCTGGCACAGCATCACAAATTTGGTCCTTGTATCAGGATTATATGTGCAGGCTTGGTATATGTACAGCAATACAAAGAAATAATAAGCTTCGTTGACATGAGCACCACAGAGAAACTTTGGATTCTACAGTGATTGTGTCCAAAATCAGCTTAGTTCTGAAGCCAAATATTTAAATGGCTGTAATAGTCCTCCTGGTAATAGAAAGAAGACAATTCAAGAAACAAAAAAGTGAGTTAATATTCCCCATTTACTGTGCAAGTTGACAAGTATACACACAAGAATGCATGTCCTCAGGGAGAAGAGAGCAAGCCCTGGCCAGAGAGGTCTTGTTTGGATTAGTGACTTAGCATTTATCCTGCTCTTTGCAACTCTTGAGACTGAAAGAGTTACACTATAATTGGAGCTAAGAAATGAGTAGCAATGCTCCATATGGGCATCAGCAGAGCTGGGAAATGATTTTACAGGTCAGCTGTTTTCCTCTGAACAGGTGGATACAAGTAAGAGCAAGATGATACCATCATAAAGCATCTGCTATGTCTCACTGATTAACACTGACCATAACTTGCCAGAAATAATTAGTACTGCAGAATGAGTCATTTTACCTTGATGTAGTCCAAAGATAAAGAAACCACACTTTATCTAAAGGTACCTAATCAGACCTAAATTAGTTAGTTTAAGCTGCAAAGCAAAGGTAGCCATGTTAGCACAGTGTGACACTTGCTTCTGGACAGAGCTAATTAATCTGCACAGAGCGCAGCAGTCATGTGGCTATATTGTTTCTGGCAGCAGCCCAGAATGGGTCTTCCCACAGCTCTGTTGTTCTTTCTGTCAAGAACGTCAGTTACACATCAGCCAACACTTCCTGAGCTCAACGAGAGCTAAGATTTAAAGCAGTGGCAAACTCTATTTGCAACTGGGATATATAATAGAGTTTTGAAATTTGAAATGCAGCAGTATATCATTCAAGCACACTTGCCACATAATACTCCCTCAAAACTCGTCTTCAGAGTCACGGGCCAAGTACTGGAGGTCAGTGATGGGTGAAGAGGAGATGTTAATAGAAAGATGTATTAAACTGAAGACTGTTTACTGTCATCCATGGCAGGGTAAGAAGAAGATTCTTTGCAGACTATAGATTCACATGAGCGTTGAGACATTGATCTGATACCTATGGTGGCATTTAAGTGAATTTCTATGGAAATACTTAGTTTTACATCAACCAAGTTTTCTTTGCATGTGCAAAATATGTGTAAATTTTAACAGTAAAATATTTATTGTGTTCTAGAACCTGCTACTTGATAAGCTCAGTGACTTGTGATTTCATCAGTTTATTTGCTAGATGACAATCCTCAGTTAAGATTTTGTTTCTGTTATGACTATTATTGTCTTTAAATTTCTATTGTTACTTCTGAAAGACTTCTGTGAATTCTGTTTGATCAGAAGAACTAATTCTCAATGGATTCCTGCAAGAGGTTTCTATTCTCCAGAAAAATTGTTAATTACCCTAGAATGAAACCAAAAAAAGCCCACGTGTGACTTCACCTCAGGGTATGTTCACAATCTTTTACATGTATATATACACCTTTCTTTTAACAAAGGTATTGAGGTATTAAAATATTTTACAAGCATTTAAAATCTCATTTTCCATCCATCCTTTGAGCACTAATGCCAAGGGCAGACCTTGTTGTGCAATCAGCCTGTTGCGCTTCAGGCCTGAAGATATGGGAAGCTTTCCTTCAGCTGTCACAGTGCTGGATTGAGACTTTGGAAATGAGGGCTAGAAGTTTAAACAGCTAAAGACTCTTTTGTGGCATGCTGCCAACCTCCTGTGTCCCCTCCCTTTTATATTATGGCTTGCCCATATGCAGCCAATTCATCTTAAGGTTTGACGCAACATTTGCAAAACGTATAGAGGTTCTTTGATAAAAAGCCATCCACGAATTCTATCATCATCATTATTTGCATTTATCCTACTACTGAGCACTGCAATAGACTTTACTGTCATACAACACCAGCAACCTATGAATCACTGCCACCTAACTCAGCAGGGTATGAACTAGTCATGGGAAAAAATGACTTGAACATAATCTCTTTTTCCTCAGAAGTATTTGGACAGAATCCACCTTTTAGCTGAGA
Organism: Sterrhoptilus dennistouni; assembly: GCA_013397095.1. Lineage (NCBI taxonomy): Eukaryota > Metazoa > Chordata > Aves > Passeriformes > Zosteropidae > Sterrhoptilus > Sterrhoptilus dennistouni. The sequence continues at coordinate 601,744 of VWZU01019727.1, forward strand.
AGGAACACCAGCTCCATGGAAATTCTTGACGAACCAGGTCCTTCAACACATTGTTACTTGGACGACCCAATAATACTGACAAGTGTAAAAAAGAGTTTGCAACCTGTCCCAAACACTTTGTCCAAACTTGGACACAGTGAGAATAGCATGGACAAGGTCATTATGAAAAACCTGACAGTGGGTGGCTTCACAGGTCTCAGACACTGCAATATTATCAGAAAATGCCTTATAGAAGGAAAATTAATAACAATTTTCTGCCTCTTCTTCAGGATCGAGTGTGCTTATAGATACTTGTACCAGCCTCTACTGAAGTAAAGTTATACATGTTCAGTAGATTAAATGTAGTCATGTCTACACATACAAACTGAAGCTCAGATTTTTAGCTGAACATTTGGCATCGTGACTATGGCTCACTTAATACAAGCTATTTTCTGTAATCAGGTGTTTGATATACACTAGGAGTGGTAAAATTATTTTACTTCATCATTTCTACGATTATATTGACCTGCAGAGTCTTTGTGCTATAGAAGCATTTTGTGTCCAGATGAAAAAACCATGCCAGTAGCACTGGACTGTTCATATGAGAGCTGCCTTTCATACACATCTTGTCTTCTAATACCTCCATTCCTGAAAAGAGTTGCAAAATGTTTTCAATTTACGTGAAAAATTAAGGTCTTGAGTGCACTGAAATAGCATGTGACTTGTAATAAATCACAAGAGCAATATGATTTCTCAGCCCTACCTTTAAGTCCAGCTGCAGTCGGGTCTAGAGTTATGCAACTGAGTAACAAAGCTAATATACCCATTCAAGGGAGGACACATAAACTAAATTGCTTTTTAAAAACCCACAAACAAACAAAAAAAACCAGCTCCAAGTGTCCATGAAGGAAATCTAGCAAATTATATCTTTTCACAGTCTCCCATGCTGACTGGACATGCAACAGCCTTAATAAGGCATTTGATGTGGATAAGATGCCACACATACTTGTCTTTTGGGAGACCTGACACACTGCTTTCTAGGCATGGCATTCAGGGAGTATTTTCTACTGGATTTAAAAAAGAAAATCAGAAAATTTATTAATGGTCACTTTCTTCTTCACAGTGAGACTTCTTGAGCTGACTGATTTTCTTGCTTCTTTCCAAAATGTGACAATTGCACTAACACAGGCAGTTCAGTCTCCTCTCATTTAAATATACTTTTATGATAGCAAAGGAATTAATCCAACTTCAGGAACTCATGAATAAAAAAGTCATAGCTCTCATGTAATAATACTGCTATCACTGTCAATAAAATTAGATTTAACCATATTTGGGCAAACAGAAGAGTTTATTGCTTTTATTAGTTAATGTCTGAAAATGTTCCTGTGTTCATATTTTTTTAGAAAATTAATTGTTCACCTCAACACTTTTCACTTAATCTCCACTTTGAAGTCTCCTACAATTCGTTTTAGAAGAGTTAAGCCTTCATAAACACAGGAAAAGAAAAAGCAGTTCTGGAACCAAAGACAAACTCTTCACTTAGTTGCAATTTTGATGAGTTTTTCTTGACAATGCAATAAAAAGAAGTAGAGCAGATATTCACATAGCCCCTGGCGAATTGAGGATATAAACCCGGGTCATACCTGCTATCTTTTCTGTGTCCATTTTTTTAAAGGTTGAGAGAAAAAAAAGGTGGTGGCATGTAAACCTAATTTAAGATTGATATTGTGACTGAGAAAAATAGTATAGCCTGACACTTAGAAGACAGATTTCCAAACATAGATTCCTTGGATAGTCTCTAGTGTGGATCACAGCCACTGAGAATTAATTCCACTCAATTAATTAATTTCTCAATTAATTAATTGCAAAAACTAAGTCTGATAATTTTCATAAGAATGGATTTTTTTTGAATTACATATTTAAGAAGAAGAAGAAGAAGTTGAAAAAACTCTCAACTTTCTCAAGGAACACCAGAAATGGGAAACAATTTAATTTTAGCAATGTGAAAAACATTTCATGTTGTTTTCTCTCTTAATTTATATTAGGCTGTGTTCTATTCTATTCTATTAAAAGAGATAAGCAAAGGAAAACATGGAATTGAAATGCTGAAATATTTTTACTATATTGAAATAATAATAAGTAACAACTTCTTGAAATGAAAGTAGGAGATAAACAAAAATTAAATCCTTCAGTTGTCACAAATGACAGTATTTTTTTTTAAATGTAGAATTTCACTGAAAGATACTATGCTATCATATCCTCTCTCCCACAAACACAAATCCAGTTTCTAACCTGCTTTAATCTATTAACTGCTTGTAAAGGTTATTTTATTACCTCCCTATGAGGTAAATTGTTCCTGTTTGGCACTGACTACTGGAAAAATCAATTCAGACCCATACTACCATAGAGGAGTAACAGGAAACACTGGGGTTTCTCAGAACTCCCTGACTGTCCTGGGAGATGTGTCAATTTAAGACATCCTTTTAGTGAGGTACAGTATATTCACCGCTTATTAATCTCACTGTGCTGGTAACAATAAAGCTTAACAGTTACTTTCATGGCTGATTATTTTTAGAGTTGCAATGGAGGAAGAAATGGGAATGAGCACTGTAATACCCTGCATGAAAAACAGAGGAAGGCACAACACTTACTGTAAGAAAGATCAACAAGATGTCCATAAGAATCTCATTACACACACAGGCACAAAAGAAAAAGCACCAGCAGTAAGAGTAGCTACCTGAGTACTTATTTTGAGAGGGAAAGCCAAGTTTGATACAAATGCAGTCTGTGTATTATTTTGCACAGTATGGGAGCACACAGGGTGGCACACAGTGTGAGCTGCCTTTGTGAGCAAGTCGAGAACAGACCAGACACATAAAAGCAGAGTGAAGAAGGCAGGAAAAGAATACTTGTGCCTCAATTAACTGGGGTAGAGAAACTCTGCAAGCGTCACACATCTCAGGTGTATACAACTCTAGGATCCCATGAATCATCACTATGAAGCAAATAGTATTCGTCTTTACAATAGGAATTGACGTGCAATCTACAGCTTACTTTTTCCTTCTCACACACTGCTCAAAAATGCAGGTTGTCATATTCACTTGATGTTACTGTTAGGTGTTAGATTTCATTATTTCATAAGTAGCTGAAACTACGTTGTTTATAAAGCAAACAGATTGCTCTTTCTTCATGTGATGGTTATTCATTCTGTCGTTAGGTGAGATACCAGAAAATAAATACTGATGGTTTGGTTTTGAATGCTGTATTGCACAAACTCTGTAAAGTACCTCTTGGGAGAAGGATGACGGAATGCTATTTTCCCTGTGATTAATCATTTTCTACTATTGCACCCTTTTCATGAGGAGGGTGATATAATACATATGGCTGCATAAAAGCATTCATACTTCTCAATTCAAAAAATTAAGTTATCCTCCCTATGCTTATGTCCTTCCTTGGCCTTTTGCCAACATTTTTATGAACTCTATGGAAGAAAAATTAAATAAATAAACAATAAAATTGGTACTCAAAAAAGGTCTCAAAACTAAACATGTATTTCTCTAATACAGTGTAATTTGCAGCACTTAGTAGTCAACAGCACTGATGGAGACATTTTGGACCAAGTGACTGCCAGATGACCCTGATTACCTTGCAAGCTGCTGCAGCTAAGTTTTATATTGTCATGGAATGAATAAGAGGAGATGAGGTTCCAAAGCTGATTTATTAAGAAATGGGCAGTTTTAATGACAGAGACCATTACCCAGGTAGTGAATGAAAATGGTGGAAACATGATAACTATTGCTGTCCTATGGGTGTGAAAGCACCATGCCCGTGAAACAGGCCCTCATAGTCCATCTGACTCCAGTATTGATCTAAAGATTATAGAAAACCAGCCAGAACATTTATTGCCCTCCATTTACTCCTCTGCTAAGACTATAAAATGTTGTCAGCGTGGGTAATGATTCAAAAAGGCAAGGCTGAGCATAAAACTCACCTTTAACCCCTGAGCTGAGGGGGATCAAAGAGTCTGCACTGGGAAGGTTTCTTCCTTGACTCCATGCCTTCATGATCTGTTAGAGATGTTACTTTGCATTGCTCACAGTGGGAGCCACAGTTTTACCAATGCTATACATTTAATTTCAAGAAAGCATAAAACTGGTTTTGTCAAAGGAGAGAATCAATAGAACTCAGTTTGGCAACTCTTCATATTTTCCCCTCCCCCAGAACATTGATTAAAATATAAATATTAACATTACTTTCCTTTTTGCATTCTAAATTGGCTCAATTCTGAGGATCCAAATTTTTCCTGGAGTACAGACTTAAAACTTTTTTTACATGATATCATACAAAAAGCCAAATTAAAGAATGTAATCCTGCAGTTACTCTAATATTATAATTTTTTCCCATGTGATCATGGTGAAATGCCAACATTTTCTGCATACACTGGATAGACATACACATCCCAGTTGTTTATCCCTGCAATGCTGCATTTTATTCTTTGAGTGCATTGTTATAATGCAAGAAGACAAAGCAAGATATCATGGCAATTCCATTAAAATTAATCTGGAAAATAGTGATAGACTACACTGAACAAGCCAAATTCTTCCATAGTGTGAGCCTGGCAATGTCAGTGGAATTAAATCAGAAATTAATTTTGGCATATACAGATACACCACTGGATTAAATCATTGAGCAATTTTTTCTGTTATGCAAGAAAGCAAGTTTGAATTCTAGTGAAACTGTATAGACTAATCTGACTCAATGCAAGCTGGAATGTTTGCTGTATAATCAACACTCCTTAGCAATATTGCATTATCTTTGCTTAAGGTGTACAGGAAATGATACATGTCCGTGACTCCTGACGTGCACTGGATCTGGAAGCTTATGTGAATGACAAGTGAACAAATCCCTTCCTGGGATATGTGTGCACCACCAGTGAAAAGTTTAAAGCAATTGCAGATGTGAAGGTGAGGGCACAAAGGCCCTAATTCACTCATACACCCTGAACCACCTTATTTGTTAGAGACTTGATTGTTGCATAATGTTGGCTGGAGAAAAAAATGTGAAAAAATAGAACAGGAATGAGCAAGTTGTGGTAGCTGAGTAACAGCAGGTGATTTATCACAGAGCATTTGAAAAGAAGAAATTTTACTTTTTACATACACTGATTATTTTACTTCTAAAAATGCTAGAAATTTGGTGCTAAACTTTTAAAGTGAAACAAAACAACATACGAATATTTCAAAATTAGATTATTTTAAGACTACAATTTAAATGTGTTTGTGGCACTGTATTTCACAAAGAAACAGGTCTGTACAATGGTTTTCAGCATGCACTAATAACAGCAAGGAAAATGTCTACAGGAGACCACGAATTTCAAATATGATGCATTTTGGTAACAGACTTTTGTCAGGTACCAGATTTCTTCACAGACCATAGCAAACTTCTCACAGATCACTGTGAGGCTGCAATATCAAATTTTATCCAAAGCAAACTATAAGCAACACGGCTGAGGTTGAGATATCTCTAACTGATTCGAAGTCCAATCATGACTGAGGCACCTTAGCCTAGGAACTTCTAACTACCCATTTGATGTGGTGTGTTGGTAGTTATCTTCCTAAATTGCAATCTCCCTCTCTTCCTTTCTTTTGAAATCCTTTCTTGTTCATGCATGAGGAAAAAGCAAGCTTCTAAGCCAAACCCTCACCCTTGCTCTATTCTGACTCACATAGGAATGCAAACAAACATTTTCAAACAGATTAATAGTACTGAAGTTTGCAGCCACCACTAGAACAGGAACTGGTAGTTATCACGAGATGATTTTCATCATAATTTTGCCATATATACTGCCCCTAGCAATACTTAAGCAGTATTTTAACAACATGAACAATTGACTGCACAGAGGGCACATTATTTTATCTCTAGTTTACAATCAGGTCAGAGCTCAAGCAGGATGCCAAAGTGCTCTTGGATCACACTAAAAGACATTGGCAGGATCCATTATGCCTGGCAGGATAGACTACAGCACAACTACAAGACTCAGGGTAGAGTTTAAGTGCTGCCCAAATTAGCAGTCCTGCTTTAGATGGACAAACATTTTTCCCTGCTAAGACCAGCTTGTTAAAAGGAGGCAGTGACATGCAGCACAGTGACAAAGCTGTACCTGGCTCATGTCTGCATCTCTGCAAAGAGTCATGCAATCTTGCCTAAAGAACTCTCTTTGCGCTATGTGATGAGCCATGCAACCCTGCTTGATGATTTCTCAAGAAAAATGAAGCCTTATTTCTACCTAGGTCTCATGCTCATTAAAAATACTTTTACAACCTGCTTCAAATACTGATGTGGAAGGTGCCCTTTCACTTGCTTTTGCTTCTTGATGAATAAGTTAACAAGTTTCCACAAGTAGTGCAAACTGCTTTACCCTTGCCCTTCACTTCTGTGTTGTTAAGTGAGAAAAGCTCTAGAGCATTTTGCCTTCTCATTTACTTTGATTATTTACTGCCCCACTCTTACCTTCACTGCTATAATTGCTTATGAGTTACACAAAATCAGTCAGTTGCCTTTATTCATACTGAATAGCCCCATAGACTACAGTGAAAGCATGCTGAGTGCAGCATACTTCAGTTTATGGCACCCATGAATCTCACCAGACTGAAGAACTTTTACAGGGGAAGTAATTCAGAGAGCAACTTCCACTGTCTCTGCAAAACAGGATATGGCTTCTACCTCGCCCTTCCCCAGACTCTCTGTCTCTAAAGTTAACCCAAGATCCGAGTCTACCCCCTAGTTCTACTTCTGGCATGGCTACAAAACCTGGGCAAGCTGTGCAATAAAATTTAATATGCAAGTAAAATTTAAAAACCAAATTTAGATTTAAAAACAAACAATGCCCCCTGCCCACCCTGTGCTCCTGCACCACACACCTTCCCCAAAAAATGTGGAGAACTATTAAGGAAATCCATCAGAACCAAATCAAATCAAATCAAATCCTTGAAAGGCATTCTCAGTTCAGGGCTTCTATTACAAGCCTGTACACAAGTCATCTTAGAACTAACCTTGAGGTCAAAGAAATTTGCATCCGAAGGACCTCATGTTTTCAATTTAGCAATATTTTTTATCCTGTCATATCTTCTACTGTAAAGGTGACCAAGAAAGTGTTTATTTGAAGACAGATGGATTTACATTGAGAATGCCAACTACAGTGAACCACAGACAATAAAACAAGTTAAAATAATGGCATGAAATTGTAGTTACCTTATAGCAGCCAATAAAAAAGTTCCCTCCAGATTCTAAATTTTTCTTAGAAGAGCTTGTAAAATATCTACCTGCAAAAATTATGTTATGAAAGCTGTTAGATATGGAAGTAGCCAAATAACTATAATTCAGTATGGTGATGACAGAGAAGGAAAGTTCTTCCTGGACTTCTGATACCCTGATCTACTATCTCAAGTATCAAGCCAGAAGAGAAGGTCATACAGCAGTGACAGCAGCAGCAGTTATAGAAACATAGCCTGCTAAAAAGGCATTGTCCAGGAACAGGCACAAATCAACCATTCCTGCACCCATCCTAACTTGGATTGTAACTTGATGTACAATTTGCTCTTATTTTCAGCTCTGCTGCACAGCCAAAAAAAAAAAGGCATATTGCTTTTGTTATAAACAAGCCTGAAAATAAGCCCTGAAGCTTAGAAAAATGTATTAATTCTTTGGATGAGCACTTATTGACACCCTAATGAGCTGGCTGTCTCCTCTATTTCAGGAGCTTTATTTTCAGGGAGTCACCTCATTCTCTCAGAAAAAAAGAAATCTAGGTGAGGGCTAAGTTGTTCCTTATGCTTATACTGTCTTCTGGTTTTGCTTCTGGACAAATTATGCTTATACCGTCTTCTGGTTTTGCTGTCCAAGGGATTTCTCCCCATAAACACAAGCTTGGAATAAACACTTGGAATTTTCCCCATTACTCATTTAATGTTTGCTCAGCTGCCACCATGGCATTTAGGACTGCTCAATACAATTTTCAAAGCACTGCATCTGATATTTATGAACCTATAAACCGGTGCTGTTTGTTTGAAGCAGCTCAGGTTGTTGACAGGGTTTGTTTCTGGGTTTGATGGTAAACAAGTTTTGACTGCATTTCAGGTTCATTCAGAGTGAAATCTTGAAATATCCAGTGAGAGACACCAAATAACTTCGGGCATGTCTATACTCTTATCAGCCTTAGTTGTCTAAAACACCTTCTGAGGACGGGACAGATATAAGCTTGTCCTTACTGTCCTTCTCCTTACATGTATCCCTTTCTTCCAGCATTGTTAACCATGGTTAGGCACCATGCTTTTAAATTAATTTCCCCAAGAAAAGCTTATTTCCCAGTCTCACATTTCTTGATATATGCATTTGCTGGGAAAGAACAAAGACTATAAGGTATATATTTCACATTATCCCAGCTGTGTCTGTGGAATGCAGACAAGAAAATTTCAATAATGGCTTGGCAGCTATATATTGTTTTAGCAACATCACTGCAACCATTGTATAATGGCTGTAGTCCAGTTCTTGCTAACTTCAAGGATTTTTTAAGCTAAAGAGAGGCAGAAGCCTAGAAAACCCTAAAATTTTCTACCTAATTCCTACTGTTTCTTCTTTCTCCATCATTCATGCATCATTATCCTGAAGTGATGGAAGAACTGCACATCTTTCTGTTTATTTTTCCACTTTTCACAGGGTACAGTGGAAAAGCTCTCAGATTGTGGAGCAGTACAAGATATACTTAATGATTCCTGGTGTCACAAAAAAAGACTGAACAAAGTTTCATCAGTATCTCATCATTTAGATGATGCTCCTCAGAGTTTTATTTTTCAGACAAGAAGTTGCCATAGCTCTACTTGCCAATATGAGTATAAGCAAGGTCCTCTTTTTTAAGGACTTATATGTGCTCCGTCACCACAAGCAACTGTTTGAATAAAACACATAGCACCATATGTGCTGGTTTTGGCTGGGGTAGAGTTAATTTTCTTCACTGTAGCTGGTATGGGGCTGTGATTTGGATTTGTGTTGGAAAGTATTGAAAAAACAGGGATGTTTTAGTTATTGCTGGGCAGTGCTTACACACAGTTGAGGATTTTTCTGATTTTCCCCCACCACACCAGTGAGGAGGGTGGGGGTGAACAAGGAGCTGGGAGGGAGTACAGGGATATTCAACACCATGTGGCATCATGCTCAGTATATAAAACTGAGGGAAGAAGAGGAAGGCGAAAACAATTGGAGCTATGGTGTTTGTCTTCCCAAATCACCGTTAAATGTGATGGGGCCCTGCTTTCTTGGTGATGGCTGAACATCTGCTTGCCCAAGGAAAGTGGCGAATTAATTCCTTGATTTCCTTTGTTTGTGTCTACAGCTTGTGCTTTCCCTATTTATCTCAACTTTCTTTATCTCGACTCATGAGTTTTCATACTTCTATTCTTCCAAATCTCTCCCCAATCCCATCAGAGTCCAGTGAGTGAGCAGCTCTGTGAGTCTGAGTTGCTGTTTGGGGCTAATCCATTTCACCAGAGAATGTTCTTGACATGAAAAATGTCATTTTCCATGTCATTTGAATCATCTCTAACATGCTTTTGTCCAGTCCAACTACATTCTCTCGAGGAATTCTCAGCAAAGATAGGGTAACACAAGCCAAGGACAGGCCATTCACCACTCTGTTTAAGAGGGAAACAGTTTAACCTTAAGTTCAGGACCAGACCACTTCATATGAAAGCTAATAATATCCCCTGACATTGTTTAATTCTCTAGCAAACGTGTAGTAATGGTGTGTAGGTAACTCTCAATACTTAATCTACTGAGATTCAGTTTAAGGTGGGAGGAAGGGAATAAATATTGTGACAATTTGCACTTGACAAAGCCACAAGGACAATAATGTCTGCTTTTCCAATAGCACGTGGGTAAGTAATTCTCATGACTTCAAAGATCGAGGTAGGTCTAGCTTTATTCACCAAGGACATCCATGGGCAGAAAGGGATTTGAACCCACCATAGCTCAGAATCCAAGCAAATGGAACAATTTTTCTTCCTATGGACAATGCCTGTAGCTAGGATTAATGCCAAAACTGATTAATGCCTATGGTTGTGCCAGCAGCAAGCCACAGGAAATGGGATACTTAAGCAACTCCAGATATGACTTATCCCATGCTAAGACAGGTCTCTAAAGTACATAAAGTTTTCCTTTAATTTAAGTTTTCTCTATTAATTATGAAGACTGGCTTGATGACTATTTCAGTATATATATCTTGATTTTAGAAAGTTAAAATTAGTGAAGAATCCCACTCTGAATCCATCTGTGCAACAAAAAGCCAAAACTCTATAAAGAGTGTGTGTACAGGAGGCAGTATAATTGAGAAAGGTTTTAGATTGAGATCTTTGGTTTAATAAGTTACAAGAAATTTTAGCAAGAACTTCTATAATTCAAAATGCAAGATGCAATCATTTCACTAACAATTTTGCACAGTTTCTAACCTTTTTTCATCCTAATGGTAAGTTTTAGGGACAATTTTTTTTCATTATCATAGACTCAGTGACCTCTAGATAAATTACACTAATTTTATAAAGTTCTTTTCAGTTTCTTTTTTTTCTCACAATCAACTGTAAGTGTGCAACTATAGTTAAAAGTTAAGAAGTCAGAAGGATTTATCATTGAAATGACACAGATAAAACCTGCAAGGAACATCTGCTCTAAGAAATTTATTATTGCAATATTTTCTAAGCGGTCTCTCAATTTTCTTGCAAAGATCTGCATACTAACAAATCTGCTGAATATCAATTTGCAGTGCATATATACTTACTTCTTAACATACCAGAAAAGCATAAATGCATGAAAATTTCAGGCACTGTCTATCATGGGGCAAATTCGATTCTAAAATATTATCTTACAGTGCCACATGCTTTGTCATATTCTCCATCCCAACTCTATATTTCCTGTTCTCAATCTTGAAAGAAACAGTGAGGGAGATTGTTTTCTCAGATACATCTTGGATCCCAAACAAATGAGAATGAATGTCTTGTTTTCTTTTGGTGAAAACTGCTATTCCTTGCAATGCCGGGATATAAATAAATATACATCAAATTATACAACATGTCACACAGCAGACAGTCACAAGATGAATTTGTCCTTTTTAAAGGCATAGCTGAGTAGAGATGCTGAGGAAATGAAAACAGTACCTCTGTTAAAATGTACGGCATGACTTGTTTGACCTGGAGATAGAGGAAGAAAAAGCAACAAACCACATTATATCTAAAGGATATAAAACCAGAGAAACCAGTGTACCCTGGCTTTGTGTTCAAGTTTTCTCTAAAGAAAAAAAAAATTCCTTTACATTCCATTCTCTTTGTCAATATAGCTTTATTCCCAGAAAGCAGTACTATAGGTCACTTAGAGAGAAATCATTCATTGCTAATGGAAAAACAAATCAACAATATATTTACTCAGCTAATGCACTTCCCTAGGTCACATTATATAGGAAAGCTTTTAAAAATCTTTTGTTTGACTGATCATGTTATAACCTGAACTATTAGCTACTCTGAGTAGGAGGCCTTGTTTTAATGCAAAGGCTTTAAAGGTACAGTTCAGATGTGCTCACTGCTGGAAAGAAGGAAGGAGCCACTGTGCTGCACAACAGCTGTATTTCTGGCAGATGAAAGGTGCCTCAGGAAAACACAAACACTCTCAAAGCAAGCTCCCAGAATTTCTGCTGCAAACTCTGCTCATGACCCTGGTCTAAAAAGGGACAGTTGCAGCCATCAGGCAGAGTTCCTGCTGGGCTTTCTGGGATGGTGTGACAGAAAGCTGGGGTTTTTCTTGAGCATTTGAATTTACTTAAATAATCGCCATTCTCTGGAAAAGTGAAGGGGGGGGGGGAGGGGGGTATTTCAGTCTGTTCAAGCTCAACTGACCACTGGAAAAAAAGCCACAGAACATCTGAACACAAGAAAGCAGATCCTGACACTGAAGGTGACCAAAGACTCCCACAGGCTGTGCCAAAGTCTGTGGAGACTTCAACCTTGTACCTGACTGGAGTGCACCTGTGCAGCTCATTCCTGCATTTGCTACACCTGCAGTGTACAGGCAGTGATGGTTTGTTGAGGAAAAATTGCCATCTTTCCTTAAACAAAGCCTTATAGAGCCTCACTCAAAATCAAATACACAAACTCATATCTTTTCAGAGAAAATCCATCCTGGCTGAAACTATCTGCAACTTATGTGAGTCCATCTAAATGCCATATTATTTCAATTTCTAAATATATATTTAGATGTAGCCTGGATTTCAGCAGGTTTTTTTATTTCTGGTTTTAATCTAAATACCAGTTTCTAAATATCAGAGAATCATAGAGATGATCCAATATGCTGAGATTGAAGAGACCCATCAGGATAATAAAGTCCAACTCCTGATCCCACACAGGATACCACCAAGACCACATTGTGTGCCTGAGAGTATTGTCCAAAGATTCCTTGAACTCTGTCAGGCTTGGTGCTGTGACCACTTCCCTGGGGAGCCTGTGCCAGGGCCCAACCATGCTCTGGGTGAAAAACTTTTTCTTGATATCCTAACTAAACCTCTCCCAACTCAGCTTCATGCCCTTTCCTTGAGTCCTGTCACAGGCCATGAGAGGGAAGAGATCAATACCTGCCCCTCCTCTTCCCCACATGAGGATGTTGAAGGCTGCAATGAGGTTTTCCCTCAGTCTCCTCCAGGCTGAACAGACCAAGAGACCTGAGCTGCTCCTCACATGGTTTCCCCTCAAGGCCCTTCACCATTCTTATGGTGTTCCATTGGACACTCTCTAAACTGCTTTCCCCAAAATCCCTAAAGACAATGAGCTTCTCAAGGAAGCTGGAGCCAGTACACACAAAGAAACAAAGTTTGTCATAGAATGTTTTGAACTGGAAAAACCACGTTCTCCATGGAATTAGGTCATCTAGTTCCAACCCCCCTGCTCTGGACAGACCTTCCAACCTTCCACTAGACCAGGGTGCTCAGAGCTCCATCCAACCTGGCCTTGAACATTTCCAGGGACAAGTCATCCACAGCTTCTCTGGGCAACCCGTTCCAGTACACCACCCTCACAGTAAAGAATATCTTCCTAATAACTAATCTAAACCTACTCTTATAGTTTAAAGCCATTCCTCCATGTGCTATCACTACATGCCCTTGTAAATCTTCCTCACTTCTCTTGTGGTCCCTTTAAGATACTGGAAGGTGCTATAAGGTCTCTACAAAACCTTTTCTTTTCCAGGCTCAACAGCTTCAACTCTCTCAGCCTGTCAAGACACTTCTATGGTTTCTACCACACGAATCTTTCTTTCTACACCATTTTCTACTTCTGAAACTGAATTTTCATTAACAGCTCAGTACCAAGAGCTAAATAAAACAGATAATTCATTATTTGTGAGGAATGTAAAACACAAAAGAAAGGTCTTCTATTCAAAAAAAGTGATGGGCATGACAGAGGGCTATATATTACCCAAAGGAATTATGCATTGTCCATCCTATTGCTGTATTCTTTCTCTGCCAGTCTAGTTCACATTCACCATTTTAGTGTTGGGGATTTTTTCAAGGGATGCTATTATTATAATTATTTTACATCAATCAAAAGAAAACTATATTAAAAAGAGGAGTGTAAGAGAGTGAGTATTTATATCATCAAATAAAATGTTTTCTGTCTCAAACATAAAACAAACACCTTTTGACTGCAAGTTTCAAGGTCAGAATTCTTTTTTTTTAGTTATTTCTTTTCATTCTTTACACTAACAAGTACAAAAGACAACCTTCTGAATCAAAATGAATGCAATACTATTTATGTTCCAAAACAAAATGGAAGATAACAATTCTTTCTGCCAGAATTTATCTGATTTGAAAAAATATATCCTAAATCTGTATTAATTTACAAGCTCTAGTGCAATTTTCGTTAATGTTTTTTTATTATGTGTTACTGCTAAAATATTTTAAAATCTATTCTGAGTGGCTGATAAATTATAACCCGTGTAAATTTACCATGATTATTGCTGGTCCACTTCCTGGAAATCCTCTAGAATTTTTGTTTTGGAAAGACTTCAAGAGGAGAAGTATATCACCATCTGCTTGCCCCATTCATATCTCTAGCATCTTAAATTGGCCACTACTGTATATGCACAGCAGTACAAACAAACCTTTAGCTTGACTCATTACAGATGTTCTTATATTCTCAGCATTTAAGATAATTGCTTTAAAGAAGAGAGAATATGGCTTTCCTCATAAGTTAGTGTTTTGTTTCAAAAAAGCAGTGGCAGTGCCATTCTCTTTTTAAATCTGTTTTGCATTGCTTTGGACAATATTTTGCACTTCCAATGTAAACAGATTGCCCTTTGATGTCAGGACTAATTCCTTGCATGTTGATGGAGCAGAATATCAGAGATGAAATCAATCATACGGCTCTGAGACAAGAATCCATCTGTACCATCATGTTAATTTGAGAACATATTTGGAGCCAAGATAAAACATAACACTGCATGGAGCTAAGCATCAAGCTGATCAGCAGAGACACAACTAAATGCCATTGAAGTCCAAGGAAAATAAAATCAGTGATCAAATTGAATAAAGTTGTCTAGCAGTATTTCTTTATAGTGCTACAAATATGTGTGGTGCACATATAAGCTCATATACTAGAAAAATAATTAAGTGGGAAACACTTGCAGATGTATCACAGTTGAGTTTCAGTGCAAGTATCAAAGGGCATTAGATTTTGGCACTGTTTCTTTGGAACTGACAACTCACCGACCTCAGTATAAAATAAGTCAAGCTTGAAAAGCTGCTCCTTGTGGCTATTGGAATAGGGTACTTTGTTGACAAGAACTGTTGGCAAGAACTGTTGGCATATGAACTTTAGTTAATTCTGTAGGATAAGGGCACAACTTAGTCATAGAAACAGATGAGTACATTGAGTGTAAAATACATGTAAAGTATTGTGACTGTGTCTCTGTGGAAAGCCTTTGAGATGGGCTGGTTGTGAGCACCTGTCCCAGAGAATTGTTTGGTGTTGATGAAAGTTGACCAAAACTTTCTTTACGCAGTGCTCTGCCTTTTGAGGTCCAAAGCTATGGAAGAGTGGAACGGGGCCTCACAGCCCTGCTCCATGACCATGTACCCATAGCTGGAACCACTTTGTCTCTCTCCTGACTCCTCTGTTGCATTGTCTTTCCCATGGGACAGTCAAGCCACATAATTTGTAAAATTACTTACACCTATGATAAAAGTGGTTTTGTATCAAATCCATTTAGTTTCTGAATAGTCATTTTGGTCTTAAATCACAATATTTCTTTTTCTGATCATCAATTATATCCATAATCTCAGACAACACTTCAGGGAAAGGATTGTTACCACATAAATGCCCTCATATGGACATTATATGTCATGAGTGACCTAGAACATCCAGGTATCCAACTTTTCATGTTAATAAAGTGCTCATGAAAGTGCGTGACTCCTGTACACTATGGCTCATCACTGTGCATCCCTGTACACACTCACCCTGCAATCAAACTGCAGGTGCCTGCCATCATCCCCATCAGTCTGCAGGCATGTGCAAAGTCACATCAACAGTGTCCACTTTTATGTACCTCTCACTTCACTGCAAAAGCACAGGTTCCACTATCATGAGACAGACCTGCCCCCATTCATATAACTGGGCATGAAATGGCCTTGGGGCACCCAGCCTTACATGTCTGAACATGCAGCAGATGGATACGCAGCTGGGCATATAGTGGAAAGGAATGGTTACACAGGGAAAGATGACAACTCTCTGAAGGGAGAGGGTTGCATGGAAGAGGCCAGGCAGAAACAAACTGGCTGTGCCTGTGGTGCCTCATCTTGTTATACATCCAACAGTCCTTCCTAATCCTGAATGAGCCTTCCTAAGTACTTCCAGAGACAGTTCTCATTGTCCAAAATACGTGTGCACTAACCTATTATGCTCAAATCTCCCCATTAATGTGGGGAATGTTGAGGATGAAAACACATTTCTACAGCACTTGAATGCATGTGGCCTGTCTCCTCCATCAACAGCAGCACTCAGCACAGCAGGAGCACAATTTATGTTGCTTCTGCAAAGCCTTCTTATTTCTGTGCTGAAGAGAGGGTGGTTCAGACATCAGCTGGTGGATCAGTGAGAGCACTCCCTCAGTCCCCTACTTAGATCAGGCTCACCCTGGACAAGGCAGAAAAGATGTGAGAAAAATCACAGCATGGTGAATCTTAACAGAAACTAACTTTTAATTAATTGTTCAAATCCATAAAAGTGATGTCCTCCATCTGTTTTAAAAAATGTGTAATATTCTTCATGTCACTTAACTTGTTCTGAACACTATGTGGGAGAACACAGAACAAATATTAAACTAAGCTAGGAGTATTTCATAACATTTTGTGGCATCTCCCCTCAGGAAACTGCACTGTCTACTGTAGTTCTTCACATACTTGGATTTTATGCTGCATTCCTAAAAAGCCACGATACTTGCCTTTGGGTCAAATTCATAATCACTCAACAGTAGCACACATTCATACAGCTACTAGAGGAAAACACAGTTTTTCCACTAGTATTCTAGTGGAAGTAATCTACAGGAATCGGGAACTGGGGAAATAGGCATGGAGAGCTCTAAGTCAAATACAGAGTCAAATACAGACAGCTGAAAAAGACGGACTTATATACCTTCACTGAAGGATCATCAGTTCAGAAACACAAATGTGTTAGCTGGTCATCATGATTCCTTGGTTGCAATTAAGGACATACAGATAAAGAATCAGATCATTAAAATGTGTTTCACAATTCACAGCAGTTTTGTTCTGGTTTGGGCGCTAAAGCTGAATTAGTCCTTTTCCTCTTGCACCACATGCCTGAAGCTGAATTGCCTGGATCTTGTAGGTAGCTGAGAATGTCACTTTGGGTACACGTAAAACCCACTCTGCAATTTTTGTGTGGCCTGCCTAAAGCCACAAGTGGGTGGAGCATTCTTCATCCTCTGGCATGCAATCAGCTCAACTTGTCCAACATAAGAAATCATAACAGTGCAAAATAAGTGACATCTTCTGTTACGATCCAGTCTACCTAAGCACAACTCCTGAAGGTATTCTAACAAGGTATATGAAATAATTTGATTTCATATAGTCATGAACCTGCATAATTGTATAAATGTATGGAAGCCTGGAGTTGAAGGAGAACCACACAAATGTGAAGATCACAGATTAGATCTCTCCTCTGCAGTGTGGGTGTAATATAGAAAATGGGCACATTGGCAGGTATTTGAAGAAGAAAGGGATTCCATTATTCTACTGTGTCATTTTTCCATTTTTTTTCAGAAAGTTATAAGAAAATGCTTCCTTTTCTTTTCCTTAGATGTGGGATGACTCAACAAAACCTGAAACTCTGCTATCTTCAGCATTGTTTAAAGATGTGATACAGAAGGAACATGTCAGCACGAGGAAGACAATAGGTGCAGAACATAAACTGAGCACAAAAGGGCTGAAAATATTTTTCTATGCCTCTATCCAAAAGTAAACAAGGAAGAGTTTAAAAGGTACCTATTATGAGGTGCCAGCACATCAAAGTATTATACCTGAAGGGAGGGTAGAAAGAAGACAGAACCAGATTCTTTCCAGTGGTGTCCAATGACAGGATAAATTAATACACAGGAGATACCCTTGGAACATCAGGAAGTGCTTTTTTACTGTGAGGGTGATTGAGCACTGAACAGGTCACCCAGAGAGTTTATGGAACCCCCAGCCTTGCAGATTCTCAAAAGCTGTCCAGGCATGGTCCTGGACCACTGTCTGTAAGGGGCTCTGCTTGAGCAGGGAATGAGGACCAGATGACCTCCAGAGGTTTCTTCCAAATTCAACCATTCTATAATTCTGTGACAAGTAAGAAGGTAACCTCTTTCTTAAACCTGCATTTGAAAATCTTGGCTTGGTGGAGCAATTCAGAAATAATTTCCCTGCAGTCAATGAACTACATGGAAAAAAAAAAGATCAGAACCAGACTGTATGTTGTTGTTCCATTGTAATAGACTGGTAGCCAAGTTTAAAAAAATTGTAAAGCAAATGCTTGAATAAATGATCAGTGCTATTTGCAGGATATTTGCATGTTTTAAAGTCTACAGATATTGCTACTGCATAAAATTCTTCCTCTGATATCAATGGCAGTGTTAAAAGACGTGTTCTGGTAGACTGTTCATCCCACCAAGAAAAATACAGAACCTTTTCTGGTGCTGTTTATCTCCTGTTATTCTTCTCAGATGCTGTTTATCTCCTAAGTTATTTCATAACAAAGGCACCTATTTCTATGCTAAGGAGCTGAATTCCAATAGAACTAGAAATGGCACACACCTGAGCTAACAGATCAAGCTTTTCTGCACAGCAGCTGTGTAGTCACCACAGATTACTTCTGCACCACTCCAGGACTGATTGAGCAATGCAGCCCAGAAACCCACTGACATCCCAAGAGGACAGTGAGGTATTTAACCTATGCACTGAGACAAAGATTTAGTCCCAAATGCTGATTTCATTTTCTTGACTTTTAACTAGGCTTGTTTGACCTTCTGTGCCTAAAGAATTTGAATAAACGTCCTTTCTGTAGGAGATCTATACCCTCTGCACATCTGACAGCACAGTTTTACTGCAAATGTTTCCATCTCCTTTTAAAAACAGGTCATTTGTCTAGTTGAATCAAATTTATATAAGACACAGCTTACCTGGGTAGAAAATGTGCATTACACTCTTTTATTAATGAGTTCTACACAATGGTACTCAACAATTCTTTCTGCTGTTCTCCCAGAGAACTGAAAACAGGCAATGGGTTTAAAGCAACTTTCTAATCAAGTTGCACCTCACTAATAGGGGTGGGGTTTTTTGCTCTTATAGTGACACTGCTTAAAAGTACACTTTAATTAACTCCAGGTAATTTCTGCTTACTCTTAATTTGGTTTAGAAAAAAGATCATGTGAGCTAATGCTCACAAATCAGGAAGTTTCTTTCCTTACAGCTTTTTAAACTAATATACGAACAAACAAAATATTGATTTTATATTTTAAAAAAGCCCATGTCTTTCTAATAATATTTTCATTATGTGAGAATTTACATTAAATATAAATATATATATGGACAATTATTTACATATGGGTATTTACATATGGAGGCACATTTTAGTTATGAAATATACTACAGTACACGCCAGGACCCATGCACAGAAACAGCAACTTAGAAAACAGAAATACTAAAAAATACTCTTATCAGAAATCAAAAACATGTAATTTGATCAAATTTTTTTAAAATCTCAGACTTCGAGTGAGAAATTAAAATAGATTTTAGCTCTGTGGGTAAAAATTTACTCGTCTTAATAATGAATATTTTAAGTATAGAATACTTTTCTGGTTAAAAAAAAAATAAGCAAGTGTTTAAGAAAGAAATATGGCAGACTAATGTGACAGAAATGGTTCCTATAATAAAGGAAGATAGGAAAGGAGCATCCTATAGTAAAGTTGAGAACTGACTGTACCTGAAAAAATGTCAGTGGAAAGGAAATCACAGAAGTCAAGGAGGTGACAGAATGCCAAATAAGTTAAGGTAGACATAGCACAGTCTGCCCAAGAGATTTGCACTGAATAAATAGCTTGTATGTAAACAACTAAAATCACAAGAATTAGTGGAAGAGCACAGCAGTTGACCAGGCTCTGGCTTTGGGCAGGCTGCACTAGATTACACAAGGTTCCTCTCAACCTGAGTTGCCATTGACCTAGATAGGAATTCATGTTAATGATAGTGTCCCAAACCCACAGTATTTGTAAAAACCAGAAATGGTTCCTATAATAAAGGAAGATAGGAAAGGAGCATCCTATAGTAAAGTTGAGAACTGACTGTACCTGAAAAAATGTCAGTGGAAAGGAAATCACAGAAGTCAAGGAGGTGACAGAATGCCAAATAAGTTAAGGTAGACATAGCACAGTCTGCCCAAGAGATTTGCACTGAATAAATAGCTTGTATGTAAACAACTAAAATCACAAGAATTANTAATAATAATATTTAATATTATTATATATTCCCTTTCATCAACCTATTTGGATGAATTATGAAGAGGCGGAGTTTTGTATTCTCAAAAGTACTGTTTGGATCATAGTAGGATTTGGATAACTCAAGGCCTACCTCTGCTAAAAGTATTGCTCCCTCAGCACCCCTGATGTCCACACTCTACTTGTGTTTTCTCTGTCCAACATCTCTGAGCTGTGCTGTCTCCTGCTCATTCCACAGCTCTGAAATTCAGCCCCTGTTCTGCAGAGGAAGTGGTAACAGAAGCAGCAATTCACCATGTTTGGGTGTCTTTACCTCATTTGTCTCCCTTTCTTTACTATGGCTCTGCTGCAATGTAAGGACAAAATTAGTTTCTTTGAACTGCAAACTGGAATAAAAGACAGATGAAACAATTATTCTAGCATAGAATGTTTCAAACAGTAAGTCTATAACTGTGTCAAGAGATGTAAAATTTATATTAGTCAGACCTTTTATTTACTGCTGAGGAAGGCTCATGATGAGTCTGTGTCACTGGTCACTTCTTTTCCTGAACTATATGAATTGAGATGCTTCTATCTTGTCTGTAATGGGAGAACAGTAGGTGGAATTAAAGGTTTCAGGTGTTTACACAAAGACATAAAGAGCCTAAAAAGGTAACTGAATTTTAAATCTGCCATATCTTATCAAACACTGTCTTGGAGAAAACTGGTTACTATTCATATACAAACAGCTGCTTGAAAAGCCTATCTTAAAATCAGTGCAATATATCTTACCCCTCTTCCGCTGAGGGAGAGAAGCTGGAAGGAAGAAAATAGAGAGAGAGAATAAAAAGCAATCTAGTTTTTCTTTGGAAAACTTTTTATCCAAAAACCCACTGAATTACTTGACTTAAAATGCATTTTCGCTCTTTTTCTATACTAATCATTAAACTGAGACATATGCCCAACACAGAACCAAGGACAACAATGGCAGGGGAGGAAAAGACTTCTCAGGAAAAGCTGCAGGTTATTCTTGCACTAAATGCTTATATATATACATATATATAAAACGTATTTTCTATTCAATCATGTTAGATTTTTGTTTTTAATTATGAAGTTGGGATCAACCTTTTTTTCTGCCACTGAAAGAACTGGACTACCTCATATGATATGGTTTCTCTAGGAATGCAGGGACATCCCCAATGAGGACCCCAGGAGCAGCTTTCTTAAACAGCCAGTCCACAATCCAAGGGCACTACCACATCTAACAACTTTTACCATATTGAAAGTGGTCCCAACCAGGATCAGATCAATACCTGAACTAGGCCAGAAAAATCAAGTGCTACCCTAAGGGATTGCACATGAAGCTATTGTGGGTTTGGGTTCCTTCCCCACTCCATAAAGGAAGTCTGAATGAGACTAGCCCTAAGCATATAACAAAAGCTCTTTAACCCCATCCAGTGTGACTGCCTTTCAGTCAGGATAGCCCCATGAAAGGCATACTGCAACAGGCTTAGGCAGATAAGGGTCACTCCATCTTTGTGAGGATTTTGATATTTCCAAACAAAGTTTCTACCAACTATCATTCAATATTTAACAATTCCAAGGGCTGGATTCCTATCTAATGAAGACTCTTGCAACCAGAGACAGGATAACTTAGGGACTCCACCAATGCAGCCAGTCCCCAGGATGCTGAGGACCTGGGGAAAAAAGTCAATCCCAGAAACAAGAAAGATCTAGGCAGAATTTCAAAAATAATTTTTTTCCTTCAATCTCCAGCAAAACCAGTTGAAATACTCTCATTTGTCTACAGGATTTGGGGCAGTACTTCAGCTGAATCTATCTAAACAGTTTTCATCTGTACCTTCTAAAGAGACCCATAAATAATTGGTGTCAGTCCTGTCCCTCAATGTCTAGGCAACCTGGATCTGTCTCTGGAGAAGTCAAAGAATCAGACTCAGAAGGGTAATGAGTTTTATTAAAGCTGTATTTTCTAGTAAACAGATAAAAGATTTGCTTTTCATTGTTTCTAACAAGTGAAATAGGGAATAAATGTTCTTCCCCCGTAGCTACAGAAATTTGAAACAAGTCCAAACAGCTTCTCTATTGAATTTACACAAGCAGCAGCTCTAAGCTCATAAAAATATATCACTGTGAAGCCTACAAATACGGCTTCATTTTATTACTCTTATAACGATAATTTGGAGCAATAAATATTTTACACTGAACTTGTATTCTGTCTGCAACATAGGTCATCTAATTTCCTTGGACTTCACTGTGTGTTTGGAACTCAGGTTTCATAACCCCGTTGCTCTGTGCCTGGAAATTCTGATGGTGTTACTGGCAGTTACATGCAACAAAGGCAAACACAGACCAGCCCACATTGCACGAGTGGCATTTGATGAAAGCCTGGATCATGCTTTCTTTTTCTCTGTAAAATGTACTTTGCTCTGCAAGGTCAGTTGATTTCCACGGAATTACTTGCAAACTTAGGCAGCACTTTGAATCATAGTGCCACAGCTGAGCGTTAAGGTTTAGAGGCCACCACAGAAAAAAAAAAAAGTAAAAATCAACAAATTCTTTTAAAAGCAACAGTGGCCTTCAAGGAGCACAGTCATGCTGGATATAATCTGGTAGGTGAAAGCATTCAACCTTAAACTCTGTGTCTAATAGAGGCCACAAAACATCTCTGTGTCTGGGTATGTTCTTTTCATCTAAAGTAATTATATCACTACTGGAGCTATCACATGCACCTTGAACATTTTTTGGTGTTAAGAGCAATGACAGCTTTTTTTAGGCTTCTAGTCCATTTAGCGATGTTACATTCTATTTGAAATAAGAAAAGACCCTGCAGTCAGAAGGCATTTCCCTGTAGCTTAAACCAAGGGGACAGACAACCACACAGTCGGTCCCAGTCTTGGCCCTGAGCAGGTAAACACTTCACACTGCCTATGGGAAGGATGGCTCCAAAGTGTTCCATCACTTCCTACTACTCCTGAAAACACATGGTATGATTCACCTCCTGCTGATTGTGTGAAAGAAAAGTGTGCCATGGCCTTACCTCTCTTTAATCCCTTTAAAGGCAGCAGACATCCCAGACAGCTGCAGTGCTATCTCAGGCTCTGGCTAGGAGTGAGCTGTGTACAGCACACATTTTGATTCCACACTCCCTGCCCATGTCACACACTAAAGGCTGAGTAAAGACTAGCCTTCAACAATATACTGCAGTACTAGAAGAAATGTGTTTGTATTTATTATCTCATGAAGGTTTTCATTTGAGTTGCAGAGTATAAATTCAACCAAAAGTTGTTTCTTCACCTAAGCAAGAAAGCCAGAAGAGTAAGTACAGTTCAAATGTGCAGATTAGTTCTGGCCTATTACTATTAAGTTCTCACAAGCCATGTAACTTTGGTGCAACAGGGATTTGCTTCTAAAGAAAGCAACAGATACATACACACACACACAAATATCAAACCCAATACCAACCCAACAAACAAACAAAAAAAGCCCAAACAAACCAATCAAACAAACAAAACCAAAAAACACATCTGGTATAATATATTCCATCAGGTAGTGGGCACAGAAAAACAAAGAGGTGGAACAAATGCAGAACAGTTCTTTCAATCACAGCAATGCCCTCTAAAAACTGAGATGGAAACTGTCATTCTGAAGATCACAAATCTCTACCATGAATATCTTTCTCTTGAAATAACGTGAGGCCAGTCATTCCTCATTTAGAGTAGCCTGAAGACTGAGCAATGGTCTAACTTTTCTTATAGAGACCTTCTGGCTATTTCTTTACATTTGTACAAGGCTGTGAGTAGGAAAAAAAAAAACCTTTCAGCTCTCAGGCTGAAGGTAAAATAAACGCAAATAATACAAGAGGCTTTTTGACATTGAGAGATGACTGAAATTGCAAGTCTGGAAGCTTAATAATGCTTGAATGGGAAGGCAACCTGTTGTTTAAACTGCCTCCTTTCACCACCTTCAGCATTTTTTCTGGATTTGAAACTGCACAGCAGGGCTCAGATGCATGGACTGCTGTCATCTGCTCTGAGCAAAAGGGTCTGTGTGCTACTAGCAATTTCCAATGGATATAACAGCATTTGACTTTCCTCTTCTGATTTCAAGTGGCTGAATACCACTGAAAATACAGATCCTAACCTTTTCTCACCAGCTCCCAGACCAAAGGGAGTCTTCCCAGGGCAGCTTGCACAAAACCAACAGGAAATTATTCTCTTTGCTGGTGGTTTTCTCCTGATTTAGCAAACTCGGCTGTCTAACAAATGAGTCCAGCAGCAGTAAAGTGAGGATGAGGAAAGTCATGTACCTGCCTTTTCAGCACCTGCAAGCTCTGCTGCCTTTGCAAGGCTCTGCTAGACCGAGGATGTCACCTAGAACAGAAAGGTGGGAAATCCTGTGCAGCTGCAATGCCACTGGACTCACACAGCTGTTTGGGAAGATGACATTGCAGAAATTATCATTTTGTGCCTATCCCCTTCTCTTTATATAGCAATACCTTACTTTAAAGAGGTACCCTACATCCTCAAAGAAAGAGCTTGGAAAGCTATAAGTCTGACACAGAACTGGAACTTAGATCTCATCCATTGTCAACTTACTACTTATCTTTTTCTTCCTTTACTTTGTTAAAGCCAGCATTCTTCAGATCATGTAAAAGCCATCATGCAGAGTTCTGAATCACCAAGTGATAATCTGTTTCTTATTGCAAACAACACTACAGTTAGGGAAAGGAAATTCTTAAATGTTTATGCTGAACTATAGATTTTTGAGAGGCTTCTTTTTTACATCAGTATAATATAAACCTCCATGCTCAATATTCAACTCCTGGAGCTTAAAGTACCAACCTGAGAATGTTTGACTAAAGAAAATGAATTAGAAGGCCATAGCACCACTGCACGCTTCACAGAGATCATTTTAAATAAAAGTCTATACTGAGCTATGAGGCAAGGCTGTGAGGAATCTTCAGATTAATCCTTTATTTATTTCTCTGGAAAAGTTCAATATTATCACTTAATTATCATTTATCCTCCCTTTTCACTCTAAGGTTCCTCTCTGCATGCTTCACTTCCACCTTGCTTTCATAAGCTCATCCATACTGCAAGCTCTCACTCATTCTCTGTAGTTAAATCACCCTTGAAAATATTTTTAGGAGATTAGGCTTTTTAGATTTTCCTTGCACCTCCTTCAGTATTGTACCTAGACTAGTCTGGTCCTTCTCACATGGCTCCTTTCCATCTGCTACATTTCAGTTCTTTTCCTTGCATTTTATTGCTTAATCTAAGGTGTGAACTCAATTTTAAAATACACTGGACCATAGAAAGGATATATGGTGGTGGTGGCTCCCAGCCTGGACCAGAATATTACATCTCCTCAATACTACTGTTACTAAATGCACCATCACTTCTGAGAAGTAGAGCTGGTTATCAACAGCACTAGAGCCCTGACAAGCAAACTCAGCTGTCCAAAAGTTTACAGATTAGCCTTTTGAATTTTTGTTCAAATCTGCCACCTATTCAGAATTAGTTTCAGTCCCAGTTTGTTTCCCTATTGCAGCTGTGCTTTCTACTGCCATCAACCAACCTGCTTTTTCCACCTCATGGACACGTCTTCTCTTCAGATGTACTTTCCCTGTGCAAATGCTGGCTTATAACCTCACACTCAACCACAAAGCTCTTTCCATACTTCCCTACCCTTTTCACTTCTTTTTCTTTTCTAGTCAAAATGGTGCCTTACTCAAGTCTTTGCTCTCTTGGCCTAAGTTAGACACATATTCTGTACATTTTAGACCTGAAGTAACACACCTTTTATTTCCTGAATTTAAAATGACATTATAATATATACCTATTTAATTCTATCTTAAAATTCTACACCTGAATTCCATTAGCTGACTGGAAAACACCGTTAATTCCTCCCTGATTTCCCTAGAGTATTTCCTGGTGACAAAATAGAAACCTGTGAGTCTGAATTCTTAAGTCATATCTGCATTACTTCAACCTGACAAATATAAATTTTGTTGTGTAACAGGCAGCTCCAACATAGACAGTACACAGAAAGCTCTAAGCATTTCTTCAATTAAGAAATGTTCATGTCTTTGCTCCTTCAGCTACTTTTCACCTCTGCATCTCCAAAACACCTACTGTGAGAAGCACGGTGGTTGAAAGAAAGTTTTCAAATCCCTCTGATGCCCATGACAGCAGGAACCCAATGCTCTCCACACTGTACTGGGAGGCAGCTCCAGAGCTGAGACAGCAGTAAAGCCACCTGCAGTGCTGGGTGAGAGGCACTGGGGTCTGTCCCGGGAGCCACAGTGCTTCCAGTGAGTCACCACCTTCTCCTTGTGCAGGCATCCCACCTCTTCTGTCCTGTCTACAGCACGGCTCCTCTTCCCAATGTGGGCCCTGTCCCCAGCTCAATCCCCAAATTATCCGATCTTGGCTCTGAATAATTTGCCATTTCCTCTAGCAGTCTTTTCCTCTAAGCAGGCTCTCATTTAGTTTATTCTTTGGGCAGAACACCCTTGCTTTTGCCTGCATGGCACATGTCAGTCACTCAGGATATGCTGGAACTTTGGTAACCCCATTTTTCACATCTCCATTTCTGGACTAATGAGGGAAGCATAAATGCGTACTGGCAATGTTGCATTGATAATTTTCTTCTTCTTTCTCATTCTTTTGGCTTTAAGAAGTCTCACTTCCTTTTTCTAAATTAGTCAGTACTCAATTAGCAAAATAAAAATATGGCACTGTTGACTCAGTGTCACTCTCTCTTACCACTTTACCCACAGCTGAAGAGACACTACCACCATAATGTCAAATAAACCTGCTTTGAGGAAAATTACACGTTTGCTCAATAAAGAGAAGTATGAAGGCAGAATATTCTCATAAGGCATCGGATTTAGTAGCTTGGAACACTTGAATTTAAAAAGTAAGGATTACATGACAATGAAAGGCACTTGAAATAGCTTAAGAACTGCCAACCAGCAAATCTTGAAATGTTATTGGCAATTGGGATTCATTACCAAAGCACTGTGAAAATGTTTCCATTGCCAATATTAAGCATCAGTATTGTAGTCAGTGATGAGAACTTGGGAAAAGTGAAGAAAGTAATTAAATCTAAACTTTCTTGAGCCTTTTTGTGAGACACTTTGTTTAGCTTATTAAAAAGAGAAAAAGAACATTGAGAAATGACCTAATTAGAATAAGAAAGTATGTTTTGGGCAAAACATACCTTTAATCTACCTGGGAAGGTGATAATATAAAGCAGTGGCTTGAAGTTACACTTAGATACCTGCAGATAAAAAGGTACATGGATGCTTTTTGTTATTATTTTGACACCAAAGATAGTTCATGATTGGAACAATAAAGAAATGATGATTTTTTTCATCTTTTGATTCTTTTATATCAAGACTGGGTATTAGACATGAAATGAGTAATGTGATATCTGATCTATAGATCACATGAAAGAAACAGTGATTCCCCTATGACTGAACTATGCCGTTCTATAGCAGCCGAACAACATTCGAGCTTTTTGGTTTTAACCTGTTTCCAAGACAATCAAAACCCACAATCATGACATAAATATCAGGGTTAAACAGCGAGGCTAATCACAAATGAATGTATTTCTCTACTAGACTCCCAGATTTATAATAAACCATAGAGAAAGGTATGAAAAATCAAAAAGACAGTATAGTTGTTTTGGGTTTTTTTAGTAAACACTCCTGTGAAATGTTCTATTTCTATCTTAAATAATTTAAAGTATTTGTACATACCTATTGGTGCTAAAGCAATTACACTGCAATGATACAGTACACTTAAATACAGAAAACATCTTAAATGTTAAATATGCAAAACCATAAAATAAAATACATTTATAGTTACATCATCCTATTTTTCCTTAAGTACTTACATTTGTTTCTTGAAAACCTTTGACAAAATTCCACTTGGAGATACTCCTTTTAAAACATAATTGAGTACTCTTCATTCTTCAGATGTTCTATTACATATTTATTTTAATGCAATTTAATTAATTTAGCCATACAAAAGTATGCTAATTCAAGGCTGGAGGTAAATGGCTGTAAGCAAAATAAGTTGTAAACAAAATGGCCGTAAACAAAATAACTCCACAAACACAACTACTTCCTCTAATCCATTTGAAATTGCTGGTGATAGTTTAATAAACATAATAAACCTTCATTCTGCTTCTGTCCTGGGTTGTAGTGTAGGATGTACAAAAAGTATTTATTCTATCACCATCTTCATGAACTGTTGAAACCAGGTGGAGCAGTATTATCCCAGGCCCCCTTCCTTTGGGCTCTTCTGCTAATGGCCCATCAACACCTTGCCCATGACTCACAGGTAACTCCCTCCAGGAGTTATCTCTGTTTAATGGGCCATCAAGGACCCACTTCACGACTCATCATCCCATTGTGAGATGCTCCGCCCAGGGGGAGGAGCCAAGCATTCTCACCTGGATATAATCTGGGATTTGGGACAGTACAAGCAGCCCTTACCTACTGGATTCCCAGAGGACCAGAGTTACCAGACCTTTCTACAGGATCACTGCTTCAGGAAGATCACCTCACCTGGACTGCTCCCACCACCCTGCTCAGGTTGTATTCTGACTCTGTCAGTGGTCTTTTGTATTATTGCTTTTATTTTATTTTACCTTTTTACCTTTCTTCTTATTAAATTGTATTTCTGACTTGGAGCCTCTCACTCGTTTTGCTTTCAAACCACGACAGCTTCCTTCAACAGAAGTCATGTTTAGAAAATAGAGTTCCATAACTGGTAGCTTTGCCTCCTGTTATATTATCAGGGCAAGCCAAGGCTGAAGGTAAAGGATTCAAGAAAATATACAACATGAGTATTTGTGCATAATACTAGTGCACTAAGTTGGTTTTTGGTGTAATGAGTGTGACCCAGCATTCCCACAGTCTGGCACTGAAAGAGTAAATGAGGTGTGAGCAGGTCATAGCCCATGGTTAAAGAAGATATATCCCTGCTGAGAGGGTGGAGGAAGGTGTAACCACCTGATAAACAACACTGGTCAATAGATGAGGAGATTGAGGTACCAAAATGCTTTTTTTGCCTCAGTCTTCAATGGGAACCACTCTTCTATCATTGATGGACAGCAGGATGGGGACTGGGGGAACAAAGTACAGATCACACTGTAAATACAGATTACATTTGTGACCACCTGAAGAACCTGAGCATACACAACTTTATGGGACCTGATGAGATACATCCCAGAGTCCAGACAGAATTGTCTGAACTACATCACTTTTAGGCAAAAAACCTAACATACTTTCTTTGGGAACATCCTACTGATCTGTCAGATCTGTTAAACTACAAGCAATTGATCAAAATCAACTGAGAATTTAAATTATTTTAGTTTTATTTGGGCCTGCATTTTGTTCACAGTAAATTTCAAGAGTTTGGCTGTTGAAATAATGGATGCAGTTAATGCCAGTTTTAATTCATTTTGTCTTAAAAAAACCACACAGTTCAGTTCATGGTAAAAAAACGACCTATTTCAATAAATTAACCTTAGGATTTAAATCCCCATAAGGTCTTTTCCCCACTGTTCTTTAGGAGCAGTATTTCAGTCATTCTAGACATCCATTCTGCTTCAAATTCATCTGGCTGAACAGAAAGCGTTTCAGTCAGGAGAAAAAAAAAAAAAAAAAAAAAAAGGAAGAGACCCATTGAAAAGCCCCAAGAAAAAAA
>VWZU01019727.1:632534-657656 GCA_013397095.1 Sterrhoptilus dennistouni
GCCGCGGCGGGCGGGAGAGCGCCGCTGTGGGGCTGGGGAGCGCCCGCCGGCCCGCGGTACCTGAGAGCGGTCCCCAGGGCTGTCCCCAGAGCGGTCCCCAGGGCTGTCCCCGGAGCGGTCCCCAGGGCTGTCCCCAGCCCCGGCAGGGACGCGCGGCGCTGCCTCAGCCCTCCGGACTCACCGAGTCGGGCTCTGGGAGGCAGCGCTGTCGCGAAGGATGGAAGAGAAATGGGATGGGGGAAGCAAAGTGTTCGGCAGCACCTGGCCAGGTGCGGCTTCCGGGGACTTTCTTCATCTTCTTTCTCTTGTGGCAAAATGACAGGCACAAGTAGGGGCAGGGTGGCAGGGCTCTGGAGCGGGGCGCCTGCCTGACGGGAGAACACTCGCAAAAGCTCTGCTGAGCATCCTCCATCCGCTCCCTCACGTCGTGCTGGAGCGGCGGGATGCAGCGTGCTGGACGGGAACCTGCGAGCTGCACGGGGCTGGGGGCGCAGGGCTCTGTGCGGGTTGGCAGGAGGGCAGAAAGCCTTAATTCGAGCTCATTTCTGTTTTGAATGGCTGGCCCTAGTGCAGTAAAGGCTTGCTTACTGCAGTTCTCGGTGTGCTTTCCAAGGATTAAAGTGTGTGCAGTTCAAATCTTTTGGGGGTAAAAGAATGCCGAGAGGGAGGAGTGGTTGCCTTCAGATGAAGGAGTTTGGGTTTGGTCTCATCTTCCAGCCAGGCATTCAAAAGATCAGGAAGGGGGCATGCAGCTGAGTACAGGCAGTTCAATCACCTCAGCTGACTGGGAATTAAAGTACATTATTTTCCATCCTTTCTCTGTTAGGGCAGTGGGTTAAGGGATCCCAGTTTCAAGACTGTTCCGCTTTGGATTTTGGTGAGGAAAGAAAAATACCTGTGAAGTTCTAGGGATATCATGTTTGAATGGCATGGGGATAGAATGTCTGCAGGGAGCATCTTTCTGGCATGAGAGATCCTTGCAGTGCCCACTCCCACTGAGAGAGAGCCTCTGCAGTATGTATGGCAAATGGAACATGGTAGAACAGGGTCAGTTTGGTGTATGCCTATATATTCTCTGGCTATCAAGCTTAATTTATAAGTACAAATATAATAACTGTTGCAATTTACATCTGCCAGCATTTCTTACTCTATAATAAGTGCATTTCTCACATTGCTCAGAAAAGAGCACCTCTCAGTAAGTGCACAGTCACTGACAGCAACTTTAGTTATCTCTAGCCCATCCACCCTTTTAGTACCCACCCTGGGGTTTTTTTCTCCTTTTTTGAAAATGTTTTGATACTACAAAGCCAAAAAGTACCTCTAATAGGTCAGCAGGAAGGTTATGCATCTGAAGCAAGTCCAGCTATTGCAGTGAAGAGCCCCTAATTTGACAGAGCAAATTCCAGCCTCAGGATTGTCAGTTTCTCTTGTCTGTGTCCCTCCCCTTGGTTATTCTGAACTAGCCATGTGCTTACACAGGCATTACAAAAAAATAGGATGGGTATAAAACACTTTCCAATACGTGCTTATATGTATAAATACATACAAGTCTTCTGCTTTTCATTAGAGGAAATCAAAAATGTTTTTATTAGTCTCACTAACCTGGGATCTCTCCCTTCCCTCATCTACAAATTCCACTTACAATGCATAAGATATCAGAGCCCAAAAAATATGTCAAAGCTGATGGATTTCCATGAAAACTTTTGATAATGAGAAAAATGAAACTGTAATATGCTAAGGCAGACCAAGATGGGAGATCCTGCTGGTCATCTCATTTGTCACTCCAGAACCTGCAGGTTCCCTCCAGGTCACAGTGCTTTGCTTGGTAAATGGATTGGTTTAGCTAAGTCTAATACAGTGATGACCTCACCAGTATTCACCCCGCTCCAATGTTATTCTGAAGGCAGGAGAGTGTAAGACACAGAAGTCTACTTGGAATATGAATTACTATTTTGAGGTGTGGAGGGCGTTTTTTTCTTTTTGTTTTTATTGTTGTTTTAAATATTGGTATTTGAGACAGCCCACAGCCCCTGTGTAAGTGATAAGAAATTGCTTGGCAGAGGAAATGAGAATGGGACTGCTTAGTCTCCCGTGTTCCCTATTTCAATACATCCAGCTAAGGTGAAAGGGGGCAGGACAGGACAGAGCCATCTTTCCACACACGCTGTTTTCTTGAGGACAGCTTTGATGAATTAGGAAGCAACTCTATTAACTGCAATAGATTTCTGCCTCCTAATTAGAATGTGACCCATTTTGCTTGGAAGGTGGGGTGGGGAGTAATTTCTGGATTTTGAGTTGAGCATTTGGGTTTATGGGGGGGATAGAGAAGGAAGTGGTACAGTGTACCCTCTTTAGGAAAAAAAATTGAATCCTGACAGGTATTTTAAAAAAATTGCTAGAAGGTGTTAAGGGGATTCCATATTACTATTCAGTGCAAAAAATTCTGTGCATCCTGAGCTTTTCAAGTTATTTTTATTCAGCGTAATGTCCCATTTTATTTTTACCTGCACGAGGTTCTCTGAAATCTAGGGTTTTTTTTTCTTCTAACAGTTTTTATGATCTCTTGACATGAAAGACTGGAATGGTACCTTCTGACCTTAAGAAAGACTGCATGTTATATATAACCACAGTCTATTGTAAATTTGCTGCCTTACTGCTTACGCTGGGGCTGAACTCCTTTAGAAGTCATGAACTGGTGGCCTATCTAATCTGCATAAACTGTATTTATCACAGCAGGTGCAGAAATTTCAGCAGATTTCAGCCAAAAATACTTCTTACCAAGTCAACATTTCTCAGCTTGTTAAGTTCCCCTTCCCAAAATTTAAAGACCTTTTAAAGTGTGTTTCTGAAGTCGTAGTGCTGATAAACAATATCTCATCTTAACAGCACTGAAATTATTACTAGATTTTTTAACATCTGACCATAAAAGTTAAAGCCATGGTTTAATCTCTGCTGGTTTGCAGCAGTTTTAATATAATTTGGAAAATGTGCATATCATCTAGGCACTGTAAGACAGGTTCATACAGTTACCTATAGTTTCACATCCCTTCTTAATGTGCAGATGACTTTGATATATCATAAGGTGATCAATAGTTTATGGTTTTAGAGACCTTAAGTAGTATGCAGTTCTATTTCATTTATTACACTTATCTCTGTAGCACTCACTAA
This sequence comes from Sterrhoptilus dennistouni, assembly GCA_013397095.1. Lineage (NCBI taxonomy): Eukaryota > Metazoa > Chordata > Aves > Passeriformes > Zosteropidae > Sterrhoptilus > Sterrhoptilus dennistouni. The sequence continues at coordinate 635,703 of VWZU01019727.1, forward strand.
TGTAGGAAAGTATTTGTAGTTAATTCCTGGAAACTAGAATTCAAGCATTTCATTGGCAAGTGGTTTTTTTTAAACTTTTAATAAAAAAACAGATTTAAAAACACAAGTGTATGTGGTGGGAAGTGTGGGAAGGATTTATTAATGGAGGGGGTATTGGAATACAGTTTAATAGGTAAAAATAACAAAATTCAGAATATATTTTCAAGAAAAAACATGTTTCATAAATTGAATTAAACTTAAAAAATGCTCTTTCCTTTCCTGCTCTTGGCTGAGCTTTAAGTGATAGCTGTACTGGGAAGTTTTATGTTATCAGGATACAAAGTGGCACTTGAGCTGATATAAACAACTAAGGAATATATCTTATGGTGGACAGAGTCTACCCTTAGAGGATAGGAATATACTGTTCATATCAATGAGTTCTTGGAGGATTTTGAGTACACTGCAGTTGTTCTAGTTCAGTTTTTTAATGCACATTGCTGAATACAAAGGTTCAGAACACTGAGTCTTTACCAGTTTAGGAAGTTGGTTATCTCAGGGGATTTTTTTTTTACCAAGAGAAGAAACCAGCATAGCAGATGTGTGGGTTGTACTGCACAGCTAGGTTTAACCAGCAACTTTAGTCTTATATTTTGCAGTTCTTGTGCCCAAATATGTGCAAGGGAAAATACAGTCCAAAAACTGTTCTATCACATCAGCAAAACTAAGTATTCTTTATAAGAACAGAATGTCTCACTCAGATTTTCAGCTCTAATCTCCCTCTACAGACAAACTTCAGCAAGTGAAGTATAGTTCTCATTCAGTCCAGACTGTTTTATTTAGATGATTGGGCAGAGAGCTCTCCAGTGAAGGGATTCAGTTCTGCAAGGAAATAAAGTGAGGCCATCTGAAACTTAACCTGTTTGTCCACAGCCCCTAAAGAACCAGGAACACTTCTTTTTAATGAAGATGAAGTCACTTGCATGCTTATGGAAAGGATGTAATATTACCTCTCCTCTTACTGTTCTGGTGGTGACTGGGTCCCATTAGCTCTGCTAAAACTTCTCAGTATGTTGCTGTGGGCTTTTTTTGTGAGGTATGTCTCTGTCAAATCTGCCAGCAGACTCTGCCTGATGCTTACTGACTGCCCTACAGACACTCCTTATGTTTCTTCCTACCCACTTGGGCAGCTAACTCAGAGGTTGTTCTTTTGAAAGTTCAGGGCTAAATCTAACACCATCCAATTCCCAGCAAAAATGAAGTCATCAGTCCAGGAAGAAATTACCTTACTTTGTTAATGCATATTAAACTAAGAAGTGGATATAATCTAGGTAGTTTAGGCAATGTGACTGATGACACACATACAGAAGCATTAAAATACCTTTGTAAAATAATAAGAAATAGTCACAAATTACAAAATAGTGACACATGTTTCAAAATCAATGTCATATGACAGCCTCTAGCCCTCATTCTACATTTACTGATTAAATTTTCTCTGTTTCCAAGTTACTATTACTATTGAAGAGGTTTTAATCATAAAGTCCACATTGAATCTGGTAAAATAAACAGGTTGGTACATTTCACTAATTAATTGGAGAAAGCTGAAGAAAAGATTAAGCAAAAGCAATCAGACTTTTTGAAAACTCTTAGTATAATCTTCAAAGCACCATTTAACATAAACTGTATTTCTTTTACAACTTGCTCATTTACTTGTAGCAAATACAATAGTAATGACTGTCAGTTAAATTTTTAAACTAATCTGGAATACAAAGTCATCAAATGAAGTCATGTATGCTCTGCATGACTTGTGGATGCAGTGAAGGGAATTCTTAAAGCAGAAAAGTAATTTGGCAAAGTGGCCGCTTTCAACTCCTCAGTGCATGCTTATTATTGTTGAAAGAGTTTTTCAGACCCACAAATCATACAGCTATGGAATATATGTTTGCATCCTTTTATATAAACCACTGTAATTCTAGATACCAAACTACAGATCGACCTAAAGCATTACAGAGGATGTAGGAGATGAGAGCTGAATGACAACCAATTTATATGTTGCTTTATTCCTGAAAACCACTCTTCTCACACATAATTTATTTTATGCTGAATTTAGAGATACAGTCGTGCCTATTCTATTACATTAGTCCAACAAAACAAAATAAGCGATCAAGATATCAGGCCTATAAAGTATGGGAGAAACAAAATAGAATGAAAACAAAGGGCAGACAAAGCTTTATTGCTTGTAAACTAAACAACAATAGCATATAGGTACTCTGAATGACATAATTACTGATATGGGTCTGTGGAAGTCCATGAAATAAATGCAATGAAATACAGTAGTGGTGTTCTGCAATGTGAGATGTGCACCTGATCAAATAGCTGAGGAGGAACACTGAAATTCTGTATATCTGAAACAGAAGATATTCATTCCTATGTTATTATGAGATGTCTTATTGAAAGAGGAAACAGTTGCTTTTTTGTATTTAGAAAAAGCTATGCCCCACAAAAGTCTTTAAGAATGGGAAGACATTGAGGCAGAACTCCACTGAGGCTCAAAAACCTGTCTGAGATGGGGCCCCTGGAACCACACCTGTAATATCCCACAGGTCTGATTTTAAAGATGTAGGCCAAAACAAGAGTATGGCTAGAGTGAAGAGACACCTTGCTATGTCTTTTTCTCAGAAGTTCTTACCCTATATTCAGTCACAGGAAGGCTTGCATAAAAAGAGTTAGCAACTGACTAGTATGCCAACTATGAGCTACAAATTAAAAACCCCACTCAATTATGAAATAGCATTAATTTTCTTTATCAAAGAGAAAAAAAAACAACCAAAAAACAAACTAAAAACCCCAACGACAGCAGAAAAAAGAAAATCAACACCCCCTCTCCCCACAGTCCAGCGGTGTGTTGTAACTATGAGACCAGCAGCTAAAATTTAATCTTTCTAGAGACAGTCTGTTAGAGAACTTGGCTGTTAACATAGCATATTTCAATCTGACTATTAAGAAGTAAGTGTTCCTACCAGTAGACTTTAAATTCACTTCTTTCCACATAGTTCAACCTGTTCCTTGCTGGAATCCTATTATGCTTTTCCAATGAGGTGTTAAGACAACAACTCTGGCTTACTATTTATGGAGCCAGTGACTTAAAATACACTGTGAAGTAAGTGGCTATTCCTTTAATCTGTGACCTTAAAATTCAACATAGTTGATGTTTTGTTGTTCTTATGTACTGAGCTGCCCATCAGTCATTGATCCAATCTGGCTGGTGCTGTGTCCTGTGCTCTCATTGCTGCTGAATATTGTGGCAGTATAGCTCAGTGAATTTACCTATATCGAATTTTATGTCACCCAGTGTCTTCCCCCATCAACATCCACATGTGGGGCTATTAAGACTATTTCTTGTTAAAAGTGATATAGTTTAAGCTTAGAATGATTGCCAGGAATGGTGGGGGACAGGGAAAGACAGAAGACTAATGACAACAGACAAAATGGAACTCTTTCAGACAGAGAAAATGCAACAGTGGCCAAAAATGGAAAAAACCCAAATTCCTCTGCAAACATGCCTCAGATCAGACATCAAAGAATAGCCTGAGACAAGGTATGCCCACAAGCTCAAAGCCTATGTGCATACAGGGAGGCACTCTCTTAACTTCACATCTGTCATGACACTTTGCTTCTCTTTCTTCCCAGCCTCGATTTCTGCTTCCTAACAATATTGCTGCCTTGTAGCCCGTTAAAAATGGAAAAAAGGGAAAGCAGCAAAGTGATAATCAGTAGAAAATATCAGGAAGCAGACCTGTTCCATTCAGGATGGAGTCATGACCTCAGTAAATGCAAAGCTATCAAACAGAACTTTAGATTACTTAGAAACACATCATTAGTCCTTGTTGCACTGGGACTTAGGTTATTGTGGAAAAGTCATTAGTTTCTTTTCAGATTCTCTGGAGAATTTCCAAAACCTAGCCCTTGCATTTCCTCAGGTTGTTCGTATGTAATTTCATATTTCAGCCCTTGTTAGCTGGCACAGTATGTGCTGTTCCAGGCTTAAATTCATAATTACAGTAGCCTGCTAAGGCAAAGCAGTCAGGTACTCAGCTGTTATGGCTTCTACTTCTAAGTGGAGTTAGACAATACTAAAATCCACACCAGCCCTTCACTGAAGGTATAAAGTATTTGGAAGACATTGTGATTCAGGGAACTTGTGTACATAGCCTGCTCATACTGCAACAATCTAAGAGCTCTACTATGTGTGAAACCGTTACAATTTCATTTCAAACATTGCATTAAAAATACCCTGACCTTTAAAGGGTGTTCACTGGTGGTATTTAGTAGACTTTTGATAAAGCCTAAAGTTAGTTCTTTACATCACAGCAGCTTGCTGGCTAGCTCTTGAAATGACCTTCTGAAGTATCCTTTGTGTGTTTTCTTTCCTGAGTATGGTGCTGGAAACCACAGGCCTTTTAGTGTTTTGTTGATTCAGTCATATTATAGTCTATGGTTTCATTATCTTACTTCTTTGCAGGGCCAGTGTGCAAGCGCCCTATTTTATCCTTAGAAACAGTAAGCACAAAGCAAAAATCAACTTCACTTAAAAATGAGACAAAATTCAACTTTTCCTTCATGTGCTATTTACCTAGAGCTTTTCTAATTCCTTCCTAGGAGAATGTTGCCTTCTCATGTTGGACAGCTCTATCTATATTGCATGAGACTTCTTCCCAGGAGGCTTGACTTCTTAGGCTGCTGTTACATGGTTCTCTGGGAGGCTATATTTCCCAGATATCCTACAAGACCCTAAGCTTTTAGGCATGCTCTTTTGGTCCTCCCATACCTTTTCCTTTTTATGTTTTGTTTCTAAGGCAAATCAATTCTTGTAGACTAAAAAAACAATTCTCTTGTTATTGTGGTTCAACTCCAAGGAAATCAGATTTTTTTAAAATAATAACTGATAATACTCTGACTGCAAATGAAATATTAATAATATTCATGTCTCCTGATGATTGGAAATAATTTTCTTACAGCACTGTTGCATATACCTGTCTTTTAAAACATTTAATTACACTAAATTATCTGTGAGCCTGGAGTTGGGAAAGTTAAAGTTTGTTCAGTTTTGAAAAGAAAAAGATATTTGCAGTGTGGCTGAATATAAGATAATGTGCTTTTTCTTTTTTCCTCTTTCAGCAAAGTTTTTGCTTGAGAAATACACATTCACTCAGCAAAACAAAAACCACTTTTAAGGGTTGTTCTTGGTGGAAATCTCTCTATGCCCTATTACCCGCTTGAGTGAAACCAGACTAAGAACTTCTGTCATGGCAGCTTTTCTGCTGGGAGCTGTGTTGCTTATTGTTCAACCTCAGATAGTGCCTTCCAGACCAGCTATAAATTCAAATGCTGAGACTTCTTCTCAGCCTGTTCAGAGAGAGCTTTTAAAGAAAACATCTCAGAAAAATGACTTCAAGGAAAACATTCATTCTAATGGATCGTGTCAGCAGCTGCCACAGACTATTATTATTGGAGTGAGAAAAGGTGGAACAAGAGCTTTGTTAGAGATGTTGAGTCTCCATCCAGATATTGCAGCAGCAGAAAGTGAAGTTCACTTCTTTGACTGGGAAGATCATTACAGGAATGGATTGCAGTGGTATATTAATCAAATGCCATTTTCCTATCCCCATCAGATCACTGTGGAAAAAACTCCAGCATATTTCACATCACCTAAAGTGCCTGAAAGAGTTTATAACATGAACCAGTCAATGAGACTACTCCTTATTTTAAGAGACCCAAGTGAGAGAGTACTATCAGATTACACCCAAGTGTTCTACAACCACATGCAGAAGCACAAGCCGTACCCATCCATTGAACAATTCCTGATTAAAAATGGTGAACTCAATGTGGACTACAAGGCAATAAACAGAAGCCTGTACTACATTCACATGCAGAACTGGCTGAAGTATTTTCCTCTTGATCATATCCACATTGTAGATGGGGACAAACTAATCAAAGATCCCTTTCCAGAAATAGAAAAGGTGGAGAGATTTCTGAAGTTGTCACCGCAGATAAATGCTTCAAACTTTTATTTCAACAAAACTAAGGGATTCTACTGCCTGAGGGACAGTGGTAGAGAGCGCTGTTTACATGAGTCCAAAGGACGAGCGCACCCACAAGTGGACATTCGGTTACTCGAGAAACTGCAGGAATATTTCCATGAACCCAACAAGAAGTTCTTTGAGCTTGTGGGCAGAACATTTGACTGGCACACATTTGTGGCAAGTTAGTGGTAAGCTTCAGAACCTACGTTCCAGTGTACAGTTAGAAGATTTTAAAAGGGCATTTAAGCTATTATTTATTTGTAAAATCCATAAATACTTCTGTACAGTATTAGATTCACAATTGCCATATATACTAGTTATATTTTTCTACTTGTTAAATTTGAAAGCATTTTGTATTGTTTTTCATGGTTGTTAACATTGTGTATGATGTGTCTATATGAAGAAACTAAATTATTTCGTTGCAGAAGGTGCTCTCTTGAGAATGTGTTGTCTTTTTAATAAATAAGAAATTCATTTCAACAGAACATTTCTGAATTATTTGAATACTTTGGCCTTCCTAGACTATTTTCTCTAATTGCTAATGAATATGCTAAACTTTACCTTTCCATTTTTTCTTAGTTTGAAGTGTGGATTAATAATTTCTTTTCCATTTGAAAATATTATTGTAGTTAACAAATTGTTCAGTCGTACTTTATGAAATTATTTCCTGTCAAAGTGGTGGTACTTAGACATGTTGGAAAATGCACACCCAAAGGGACAATGGAAGTCTCTATGTAATTTGATATATTAACTGCTGTACTTAACCTTCATATTCACTGGTTATAACAAGTGCTCCTCAATTCTTTGGCAGCACAGTGCAGGTTTCATGGCAGATTTTTAAAGATTCTGTGGGGACCAGCTCATAAAATACAGTTAGCTGTAGAAATATGGTCAACCTGGAAACTTCTTACAGTCTCGTATGCATACTTCATAAAGAGGTATGGTTGAGAGAATTTAAGCAATATAGAGACTTTTTCAAGGCTGCTTTTGACTGTTCCTACATTTCATAGCACATTTATGCTTTACCATCACTGAAAATAAAACACCAGAAAAATTAGTTAGTCTACATTTCAGTAAGAAGCATCTTCATTCATATAAATATTTCCACATTCTTCCCCTACTTACAGCTCTTTTCTGTGAGTTTTCAGTTGCTTCATGCAACTGAAAATTGCCTATGGATTACTATTTGTTTAATCTTCCAAGAACCGTGATGCCAGGTCTTTATTAGATGTGTGTTGTGGGATTAACCCAAATTCCAGGAACTTTCCTTGTTTTCCATCTGCTAAAAATTGAAGTTAGATGTTAGCACATTGGTAAAAACTGCAGTTGTCCTTATCTACAGTGGTTACAATGTCTTGTTAACCATCAGTTTCTGGAGTTAGAGTTAATCCAGTTCCAAACAAGCCTTCTTACAGTAATTTCAATCCAAGCTCTACTGATTTTTACTTCATGATCTTGAGTTTAGTTGTTGAATGTGCAATGGCAACACCCAGTAAATTTGAACTTGTAGCTGATTGTTACAATCCTTCATAAAATCTAAATGTAGATTCATTGATTTTTTTTTTTCTGGTGAGCTAGTGCAAACTTGGGCACTATGACAAGGTATCATCTAGATGCAAATATCCCATATTATGCCTCTTGCATGAAAATTTGCAGATGCTCTCCCTCTCTCCCACTCCTTGTGCACCTGCCCAAGCTGTATTCAACCTCAGAGAGGTTGGTGGTGTTTTATAAAGCCTACAATGAAATGGTATTGTACTCAATAAAATATTTTCTGAATTGCATTTTTCTTTTCCATTTTTTTTCCTTCAGTTTCTGGTCTGGAAGACCAGAATGTAGGATTCCACTCCAATTTAGATTTCAGCTAAATGTTACTTAAGAACTTACCTGCAATCTGTTGCTACTAATATGAAAGCAGTTGTTTGCTGCTGGGTTGTGCCTGAATGGTCCACTGCTGACTCAGAATATACAACAAGGAGGGAAAGTTTCTGGTGGCAGTAATGTCACATCTTATATGAGGCAGATGCTGAAAATAACAGAATCATAGTACCATCACGTTTCTATTAAAGTTTTAGAAAAGAGAAGTTCAGGGGATTTTGTGTAAAGCGGGGCAGTATTTTTTCCTACACTTCCACCATTTCCTTGGTAATGTTATCTCTGCAGGAGCCAGCTGGACCAAAGAGATTTTGGCCCAGAAAAAAAGGCTTCCATTAGTGCCTTCCTGAAGTCTCTCTGCTCACCAAATTCACCAACGTTTTGCTGAGAAAGATTAAAATACTAGCAGGTGTGTGACCAGGAATTGGAGGAGAACATGGAGGCAGGGTTGCAACAAGTGCACCTGGAGCAGGTTGAACAGGGCAGCGTAGGGCATCAGTGTTGAATTGGAAAAGCCTGTGCAACACTGACAGCTCATGTTGGTACTGAAGTTACTTTTAGTGTCTAGTGCTACTTGATAGCAGTATTTTGGCTGTCCCTAAGCAGGACACATGCATACATTTCCCCACACATAAAATATGGTTTGTCTCTATAGAAAAGAGAAGTGCAGCATGAACCATTAGGTCACTCTTGCTGTTGTAGTGCCAGGATCTCATAAGGTGTTGTCTGTAGGATCCAGAGGTGAAGTGACCACTTCAGGGGACATTCTGAAGCAGACTATCACAGGACTTAGGTCCTAGACACCAAGTTCAGAGGGTCCCATGAATGGGTATGAAAGTATCACACCCAATACTTACACCTTGTACAGGGGTGGCATGATTGTACAATGCCTTATCCTGGAGGCTGCATGGCTAGCTCTGTTAGCTGTGGTGATAAACAATAAATCACATACATACTAATAATAACAGTAATGTTTACCTGCTGTAGGTTCAAGAGTTCAAGAGTTACAATTCTCAAAACTATTCTGAGTATGAATGTGCAGTTTAACCAGAGCAACATTCATTTTCCACACTACTTTAAATATTTGCTAGGCTGTTTCTAAGGAAGTCTTAGACAATAAGAAAAACCATCAGAAAGTGAAGAGAGAATGAAAGGAGGCTGAAGCACATTCCATTTGGGACTCTAGAAAAATTAATAATGACCTTTGAAGGCATATCATATCTGTTAATAAAAGAAAAAAAGTCCCTGAAATACCTTTCCAGTGTTATGCAGCACAGGTATTTATTTCTATAAAGCTCTACTAACTCGGGTTTAAAGTACAACCACTTGGGTGTTGCTCCAGAGACCTGTTTTCTCAGGGCACCTAGCCAAGCCTGTGATCACTCTTTCAAACATAAAATAAACACAAATCTTTATGAGAATTCAAAGCCTGACACTCCCCTTGAGTACAAAAAGAAACGCCAACCAAATAATTATTCAGGGTGGCACTGCAGGACTGAGTCTTTCCCTTTGCGTCACAACATAGATTATAATGTGAGACTTTGAAAGCCAGATATTGTACCTGCCGAGGACAAAGATTAAACTATAATGATTATCCCAGGAACACTGCTGGAAGATTATGGAAAGAGAAAAGAGCACTAAAGCTCTTACTTCATCAAGAGTATTGCTACATGTACTGTTGATGCAGCATGATCTTGTTACATGTGCTTTGCTCTTCTTTGTATATTTTTCCTGCTATTACAGGTGCGAAAACATCTACTATCCTTGAATAAATCAACATTTCTTTAGAACATATCAGAAAAAAATCTTACTACATCCATTGATGAGTGTGTGAAATGTAACACTATGGAATATTTTAGATGAAAACTTGTTTAGTTTGGTTCTCAAAGCTGATAATTCTATGTTTCCTTGTCTACTGCCATTTTCAGAGTCAGCTTCTGCTGAAAGCCAGGATTTCATTCCCTGTTATCGTTCAAACAGATTTCAAATGCCAAAGAGAAATATGGGTTATGGAATTTGGCATATGGCGTATTTCCATATATCTTTCTTCTGCCTTATTTGGCATGGCTGGCTGTATATTTAAGAAATATCACATGGACTCTATAAATAAGAGACTGTACATCATAACTACTCATAGGAGTATTCATTCTCCTTTATTTTTTTTTTTAAGTCTGTGACTTGAAAGCCCTAATTAAAACCACATTGTGAATGAAATTTTTCAGGAGTATATTAGTAGTTGTTCTCTAATACAGTAACAAAGTAATAAAACTAAAATAAGGCAAAAACATTAAATTAAACTAAGTCAACAAAAGTTGTTGAACTTGGTACTAGGTACATACCTGCTGAAAAAGTTTCAAGTGTGTGCCTGTACAGCTGTAATAATATTTTCTCATTCTTAACCTAGCAATTTTTATTTATATGACTGTCTAAATGCCCAGTTATGCTCGAAAGATTGTATGTTCAGTGTTAATTCCTTCATTTTTCAGTTGATTGGAAAGGCCAGTTAAGGGTGGAAGCCCTGCAAATACCTTGTGAATGGAAAAAAACTTTCATTAATAATTTGCTTACAAAAAATAAATGTATTTGTGTCTCCTAGAATTTTAACAGAGAACAGTACTGTTTTCCTACAACAATAATCCATCCACAGTAAATTTTCTACTTAAATACCACACAACAGTTGATGCAGATTTTAAGTTAATAGTGCAATAAACGGAACAGTGATGCTGCAGATTTTAAATGCCTTTCGGGAAATATAAAATATGCTAGTCAGTGTGGGGAGCAGCTGGATGCATAGGAACATCTGATCTCATTGGTCTGAGAAAACTTTTATTTTTTATTTTTTATTTCTTTTTTCTTTTTTTTTTTCCTTTTTTTTTTTTTTTGGTGGCAAGGAATGTGAAATTTTCACCTTAGAGATAACTTTGTGTTGTCTATAAAAGCAATATCTTCAATTAACTTCCAAGTCAATAATCCTATCATAATTACATCATCTTTATGCTTAATATTGATATTATTCTCTTCCAAAACATATTTTAAGAGCCAAACCCCAGATAGCAGGTGCATCCCTTAGTATAAGAAAAAAAATTGTAATACGACTCTGACACATAGCTTTAATTACAAAGGCACCTTCCCTTGCACAAGACTATTCTGAAACCAATGGCAAAATTCTTCTTTTCATGATTTGGATGAAGATTACAGGAACAGGAACATTTCTATGTTCACAGAAAACAGAATAACTAACACACCCTTCCCTCCTTGGTTTACAATCAATCAATCAGCAGTACTTCATCAATAAAAATCAGGCCAGCTTCCAGGATAATTTCAGTTCAGGTAACTTTCAAAAGGAAGAGTTCTTGCAGTAACTCTTAACCAAGCAGTCTTTTCAGGGTATCTCCTATTACTGAAATTTGTGTAGTTCTTCTTTCCTCCCCTGAGTGCTACTGTCCTGGCACATCTGTGTTATTAACTATTATATTATCACCCTATAAGATATAGATCCATTATCTGATGGTGTTTTTATAGAATACTGTTCAAGTGAATGGAAAATCACACCGTTATGGAGCTCAAAAAAGATATCTCTCTCTCTCATGTATTTTAAACTTTAATTGAATAAAATTCAGCTTATTTGGTCTGTCATTGCATTACAGGAGGAGCTGTGGTCATACCATCATCACATGTAGGCAGTTCTCTAATGGTAAATGATACTTTATAAATAGAAATATATAATCAAAGTGACAAAACTTTCTTGTTGCTACAGTAGAAACTATGTTACTGACCATATTATGAGATTTTTACCTGTAATGCAAATGGTAGCAGTGTTTCTTTGGAAGTGTCAGAATCACTTTGAGAACCATTCTCTTAATACATGTAGGAATGTGGTCTTTGTTGCCTCTGTGACCTCACGTAAAATACAAAGCACAGGAATGCAAATTATGTTCTACAGTCAATTAACAACAGTTGCTGAAGTTTTGCTAAACCAAAAGTATCAAAAATGTTCATGTTCTGAAAGAAAAGGAATTGGAACCATACGAGGTGGTGGTTCTTTCTAATGTCTTATAATTTTCTTGCAAAAATATATGTGTTCCCTAAAGGGAATAATAGAGGAAAAGAGGACACATACTGCAGAAACAGAGAAAACTATTTTACTGTGGCCCTGGCTGGACCTGAGCTAGGTAGCTGCATGAATAAAGGAGACTGGAATGGATAGAAAGGGAACACTGGGTACAGGTGAACATCTTGTCATAACCTCATTACTTCTGTTCATATCCTTACATATGATGAACAAGCACTCTCAATTCTCAAAACAACTTTTCCAGTTCTTGCCTGTGCCAGAGAAAAGGTATCGAAATCCATCTGGGTGTCCACTGATTCCCATGCCTTAAGGCCTTTTTTACAAGTTAGTGCACTATAATGCAATTAGAAACCTCAGTTTCTAATCTTCCCCTTTTTTGTTTTTAAATTTGTACTGAGTTTTCCATGTGCTACAAATAAAGAGGTTTGATGAATAAATTATTTACAGCCTGCAGGAGGAGAAGAGTTCATAATGAAACATTTTGCAGACAGGAGATTAGCAAAAGAGGATATTTTCTCATAGTAAAAAGAGCATCTGTGGACCAGTTGGTTTCTTGCTGACTAAGCCAACTGGATATGATACTATTTTGGCAGCTTCCTTATTCTTGTGTGGGCTTCAGTTATATGAATTCCACAAGATATTTATTATTGAGTGTAACTATATATTGAATATCATGCATATGATGGTTTATGATGTTGACATTAGTTTTCTAATTTAATTATTTATCATCAAATATATTAAAGTCCTAGTGTCATTTTATCATAATAAACTTGAGTCATTTAATTCTCAGACATTCATGAACTGGAAAAAAAAGTAAAAGTTGAACTGCCTCTAATGCTTCTTTTTGTGACTCACAGAAAAACTTTTTTTCTACAGAAAAACTTTTTTTCTACAGCCTTATGCAAGAAAGTTAAATTTCAAGCATGGTAAGTAAAGGAAAGGATTTACTTTCCCTTAAAAAGATGGCAGTGCATAAAAAATGGATTTTAGCTAGTAAATTAACTGTTCATGTCATTAAACAGAGATTGACAGCTCAAGAAAGTGAAAAGGAAATCCTTTCTTATTCTCAGAGCAAGGGTAAAATTGGGTGTCTGAGTCTCTGTGGGGACTTGCAGAGTTCTGATATGTTCCCTCCACCTTAGCACAAGAATGAGAGTTTTACTGCCTCTCATCTGTCACCTCAAAAAGATGGCTTTTCTTCTCCTGTGCTCCAGATTACCAGCCTTGAATTGGTCTGTTTAGCTGTGAGTATACTGGAAATAACAGTGTAAACATAAAGGAGAAAGTGGCTTAGTAGAAGCAGCTCTCTACTCCACCCACATAACTGCTTGCCTTGTGAACAGTTAGCTGAACCAGCTGGGAGGACAATGTGCCCAGTGCAGACAGAAGGAATACATTTCACTGGCATTGCTGCTAAACTCTTCATTGCCTTATTCAGGAGGCAGCTTTGCTGTTGTTCCTACTAAGTGAAGGACCTCAGCCTTTAAAATTGCATCCATTTCTTTGGCACACAGGCCGTTATGTCTTGTGTTTGATTGTCTAGTAATAAATACTTGCTAGGAATGATGCCCCTGAATTTCCGATTCCCCAAACCAGTAATTCAGAATGTGATTTCAGCAGATACAAGCTATGGTTGAACACTCAGAGATATTGCTTATTCTGGCCAAAGCTGTTCAGAGCTGTGCCAAAACAGGAGTGAATTCAACTGAAAAATGAACCCGAACAAAACCTGTTTTTTCAGCTGCATCAGGTCCCTGGTTCAGGTCATCACAGTTCTGCAGACAGAAGCATCCTTGGGCAGACTTGAATGTGAGACAGCCTTTCATTCCAACACTGCCACCAAAAATTAGCCCATTCAACTACAAAACTCTTCAGGTATTACAGTACCTTGAAATATTCCCGCCCTCTATTTTTACCATCTTAGGACTGGTACAACTCTGTGGGCAGTTATCCTTTGAATTAGATCAGGAAACTGATGTGTCTTTTTGTACATTTGCTTTAAAGCACTGGTCATGCAAAGAGGACTGAAAAAGTGGCATGCAGTGGCCATTGTGGAGGTGGCTACAAATTGTTCCAGGGAACAGTTTGCGGTGTGATATCAGAGCCTTTGTATGTACATTTCAGAATGACCTATCTTCACCCACTGGCTCCTCTAGTTCAGACCAATCAATAAACTGACAAATGCTTCTGATAAAAACATTTAAATTGAATGAATGCCCAGGGCTCATTTTCTCCTCTTGACTGAAGTTAGACATAGTAGTGTTCAAACACTCTGGGTGAAGAGGAGGTGGTGGAATGACCCCCAAAACTGTCTACAGTGAGGACACTACAGCAGTGGAAGTGCAGAATTCCCCACGCCTCTCAAAATGTTCATCTTTCAATGGGTTATGTTTTCCATCCAATTTTTGCCTTTTCACTCAATCCTTGATGTTTTGTCTCTCTTCCAACAAAGGGTAGAGGAATTGTTATTATTTGGGACAGCTTTAATAACGATATACTCCATCTTGGAGGATTTAAAAGTTAAAGTTTATTGAGGGGCACATCCTTTTATACAGTGTTTTAGTACAATGAATATTATTGATCACTTGGAACAACACCTCTCGACCGTTTCTTACAAGTAAACAACAACCAGGCAAAACCACCACCTGCCAACAGTCTTTCACCTTCCAAGGTTTGTTTTTGATTTCTCCTTACAATTCCTCAGGCCAGTGTGAGAAAGCTATGTGATTTGATTTCACACAGGCTCAGACTCTGCTGTTGCGGAGTTTCTAGGCTGTTGCTGCCTGAAGCCTAGAAATTCCTCTTTGACCACTGTCAGTTCCCAGTGGGTCTAAGATAATTCCTGTTTTTGAAGGAGACACTTTTAGTACCACCCTTAGCCAATTTCACAAGGGAATTGTGCCACAATTTTGTATATTTATAACTGCATATTTGATGGGTGCAACCAGGCAGAAAAAGTATGACAAGAAAAAAGTCTTTCCTTTTCTAAAAGAATATACAATTATTGATCACTTTTAAACAAAATATCAATAATTGGGAAAATCTTTATTCTAATCAGCAGGATTGTCATCTTGCTCTGCTCTCAGATGCAATGATTAAACATGCTGTCCTCCATACAATCATCTGAGGAAAGGGAGTCAATTCTATAGGTCCATAGATATAAACTACAGTTTATGCAGTAAATGCAGAAAGGTAACTTTTGGCATTTTCAAAAGCAACTTCAAAAAGTACTGGATTCTTTTATGGGCTGCAGCTCTGATAACCTCCTGAAGGCTTTGTGAATAGTCACAGGGAAATAGCCCTTACCTTCTAAAGAAACCAATCCAAGACCACATACACGAAAAAACCCCAAAACCCAGTACAAGGAGTCCACAACTGAAGAAAAAACCACTACATTTTAAATATCTACAAACTGAAGTGATGAAAAAAAAAATCTTCTCATCTTTAAAGACATTAAAGACCATCTCAGGTAGTATCATTTTTCTGTTTGTGCCGTCTCCAGTGATAAATCCCCCTTAGCTTAGCTAACCTTTTCTGAAGTTTTTCTTTCTCTGTAGGCAGAAGTTAAAAAGAGCCAACCAGAAATCAAGGGAGGCCTACCTCAGCTGTACTTTTTATGGAACAGTTGCAAACATATCACAGGAATTTAGCATTATAGCAAGTTAAATAATGCCAGAAACCCAAATAATCAAATAAAATACACAAACATTAGATATGCACTAGACTTTTCCAGATGGTAAGCCAAACTGTCATATTGTTTAAATTTACTTAGGTTCATTAAACCCTACCCACTTTGATATCATAAAATTTTTACCATTGGAAATGAGGTCAAGAAAAAAAAAACCCTTATCTGTAGTTGTTCCATACTGTCTCTTCATTTCTGAAATTGTGTAAAGGACTTTATTAAAATGAAACTAAATTCCTCCCTCTCTGGTCCCCAGAAAGAATACCAAGGTTATTTAGATAGCTTTCTTAAACTAGCCAAGCAGCATGAGAGAAAAAAGGTATCTTTAAAATTACAAGCAGAGTTGTATAGATATCTTTCAAAGAACAAGAAATCATGTAGAAATTATCTATAATCAAATTGTTTTGTGAAAACAACCCATGTCTAATAAAATCCCCTCCACCCAAAAAAGCACAATTCATTTATGAGTTACTGCCTATCAGTCCAATCCTTGCTATGTAAACTTGTCTTGTACGGACTTGACTTTTTCACTTTTACAGAGTTAATTTAAAACCAGGCCTGCTCTACATATTTTCCAACAGGACAGTCAATAAGCTGCTAACTTTATATCTTGCTTTACAATTTATCTCAAAACAAACAATTAAGTTAAATGCAGCAGAAGGATGCCGACAGTCCCAGCAGTTATGGTTCATTGATGGTGTATTCTGCAACTCAAATGAAAGATTTATGGTGGATCAAGCTATTTTTCTTTTATATCCCTAAAAAATTCCACTAAATTACCCATATTTTGACACCTGTAATTCAAGTATAAGGGAGAGAATGAAAACAGATTTTTCTTCTGGTTTTCTTGGAGCTTGTATAGCAGTGAAGAAGTTACCAGGCTTCTTTGCCTTTTATAGTATATTTACCGAATGCCTCAGGAAAAGGAAATACCGGTTTCCTTCTCTCCATTTAATACTTCAAAATAAAATAGAAAGAATATGCAGGAGTGCTTACCGAGGCAGATGCCAACTTGCTCATGGAGGCAAGATAAGCAGACGAGATAAGGCAGGCAAGTGTGGACTGGTTTATGAGATGTGGACCATAAGGACAGTCATCATTCCCTTGAAATCATTAATCATTATTCATCTCCTAACAATTTATTAGCCTCCACAGACAATCAAGGAAAAGCTATATGTTGCCATCTGAGTGTGCAGGCTAAAATGCTAGTTTGGAAAGCAGAAGAAGCCACAACCCCTGTCCTTTATTGAAATGTCTGCAGGATCGTGCTGATCTGGGAAGAGATGTCTCTCACACAATGGATGTGGTGAACAAAGACTTCCATAAACTTCAAGGCAACATCATGACTATGCTCAGATGTCAGCTGTAATTTATGTAAGAGGTCAGAGAAATGTGAAGTTGCTAAGCATTTTTCTTCCTTTTCTAATTATATAATTCATGTACATGTTCACAGAAAAAAGACAACCTACAACACACACAGAGGAATACTGTGGAATCTCTAACTATTTTCCCTCAATTTGGTCTAGATCAAGAGGTGGCCTCAAAAAAGCACATGATGTTACCATCAAATGGAGGTTAGCTTAGGGGGAAAAAGTGAAAGCACAAACTTCAGAATTGGTCATTAGTAGCTCTCCTACAACAAACTGAAATTTTAATTAATTCCTTTCTCAAGATGACTTTATTGACTGCATACCTCAACAGATGTTTTGCCTCAAAATCATTAGAATATGGTCTTATTGAGACATGGTGGTGCAGTTTGAACTGAGTGTATGCTAAGGTCATTTGTCTTGATTGTCATCTGGGAAAAAACAAGATTCGTGAAAGAAAGTGTAGGTTTAGGTGAACTTTGGTGTTGCTGGAAAAGGACTATCTTGCCCTACTTCTGTAAAAATGAAAAGGAGAAGAAAATAGCAGGCAGAAAGAAAAAGGTGCTGCAGCAATAAGGTCAATGACTGTCAGATTTATAGACTTACCTAAGTTAAGCTAAATATAGGACAACATTATTTTCTAATAAACACAAGAAAGAAAGCAAAAAAATACATAAACCATAACAAATTTAAAATGTTTGTTTAAAAATAATAAACTGCCAAGTTTATTTTTAAAGTGCCAAGTTTAATCAAGCTTTTCAATATTTTTGAAGTGCCTATGTAGATATTTCATTTGCAGGAGACAAGAATGTTTCCTTAAATCATTGAGAGTAATTGGATAAATCTGGCTGTAGACTGCTGTTCTGCAGCCTAAAACAGGAAATGTGAATTGCCATTCTACAGTTAATAGTCTTATAAAATAAACAAAGCTTTTTTCTGATTGACTTCTGTAGGTGAATATTGGAATGGAAGTTAATTTTTCACCTAAATAAACTGGCAGCAAATTGTGTAAAAATTTATACACCTGCTAGTAAGATGTAGCTCATGTCTTCTTTCAGAAAGGATGCAATGCAATGTGTTATACCATTTACAGTACTGCTTGCAAAAATTATGTTCTATTGCTGTTCTGCCTGATTGGCTGTAAAACTCATGAACAGGATTTAAACAACATCTGAATGCCTATGACAACATTACCTCAGATACCCAGATGATATACAACAAAAACCTTTACGGCTTTACTTGCAAAATCAGTCGCATAAAGCTGATTTTTTTTATGCTATGTTTTCTGCTAAGTAATTTAGAACATCTTTGCATGAATGTTGTCAGGCCAGATACCAAAACAGAATTTAAAAAATCTACAGATACCTCACAATTATCCTGTAAAAATTTTGTGAGTACTTAAGCATTAGATGAGATTGGGATTATGGAAAAGGAACAATGGAATTTCCCCTAAGGTTCCCTATGGAGATATTTTTGGAAGCAAACAGCTTTGCTTCAGATCTTTTAAATTATATCCCTTAAATCACATAATTCTAACATCTATCATTACTGCAATTTGCCTCTGACTCCCAGTGCCTTTCAAATCACTGATACTTGAAGGAATGTAACTGAAGTTAAAGACCTCAGATGAGCTAACATGCTAGAAGTATAATAGAGGTTCCACTCAAATGGAAAATTTGTGTTTAGTGATTTATCTATTCAGAATTCCTCAAATATAATACAGTTTTCATAAAAGCTCTATGTTTTCAAGGACAATTAAATTGTTTTGAAGAACAAAGAGATCTGGCTAGCACATTTTAACCAAAATCAATATTGTCTTAGTAGAATTAATATCATGGAATCCTAGAATCACAGAGTATACTGAGTTGGAAGGGGTCCATCAAAATCATTGAGTCCAACTCCTGGACCTGCACAGGACAACCCAAAAATCACACTATGTGCCTGAAAGCATTTTCCAAATGCTTCTGGAGTTTAGACAGGCTTAGTGCTGTGACCGCTTCCCTGAGGAGCCAACTTCCCCGAGTTCCAGTGCCCAACTACTCTCTGGGTGAAAAACTTTTTCCTGGTATCCAACCCTAAAGCTCCCCTGACACAGTTTCATGCCATTTCCTCAAGTCCTGTCACTGGCCACCAGAGTGAAGAGACCAATGTCTGCCCTTCCTCTTCCCCTTAGGAGGAAGTTTTAACTGCAGTGAGGTCTCCCCTCAGTCTCCTGCCTGAACAGACCAAGTGACCTCAGCAGCTCCTCATAAAGCTTTCCCTCCAAACCCTACTCTGACTATACTTTCCTGAATGTAGCAGCCTGGGTCAACATTTATTGCCCCCTCAAATCATCTTCAACTGAAGACTAAGGGGAATTAAAAAAATAAAAAAATCCACAAGAGAACACCTAAAGGCATTTGCACCTGCTAGAAGCTGATTAGCAATACATATAATGCAATTCTATTAGCACAATATAAAAGGAGTTAAAAGTTAATCCTTTATGCATCTGTGAATATAAAGCAGCAATGGATACAGAAGAATAGTTTTGTAAGAAACATTTTTACTTAATAGAGATTAGATAAAAAAATAAAATTAACAGATAGTAGATAAAAAAGGTTAAATTATGTAACGTTTTCATTTTCTACATTACCAACACAGATAACTTCTGTACAAGGTCACTGGGCAAAACAGACACAATCTTAATGATCTATGATGGTCTTGGCTGTCCTCAGTCTGCCTTTATTGAGGAGAAGAATCAGATTTATACAATTTTTAATGCAATGTTGGAGAAACAATTATGAACATTGCTGTCACATTTAATATATATATGAAAATCTCTTTCTTTTGGATCTTCAAGAATGTAAATCAGAGATGGTAGACCTTTATTCCATCTCTTTTTAGTGGGATTTCCAGCTTAACCTCTCCGAGGATTTATCTGAGTAATAATAACATATTGGACATAACTGTTTCTTAAACATATGTACAGAGTCACAGCTATATGATTGCCCCTGGAAAACAAGAAGTGAAACATGAAAATTGCTTCCTGAAAAGTAGCAACATACACAGAACTGTGTGAAACTTATTTTCTTATGAGCTGAACTAACCTCATTTCTGGAAGTAAAGCAAAACAAAACAAAGCAAAAAAACCCCAACACCCCACTCAGCTCACCACACTTGATATTTTCCCACGTCTCTTCCAATCTGACTGCCAGCTTTCCATTGATTCATCCCTCATAGCCTTTCCTAATCTATTAATGCCCCCTCCCCTTTCCTGAAGTCTTTGAAGTTTCAGATCTCTGCTGAACCCAGGCATAGCCCTAGGAAGAGTACCCCATTGCAGCCTACACGGAGCCAGTTTGTATCTCAATAGCCCAGAAGCCACTCATATCTAAAATTCTTTGAAGTTATATACCTTAGGCTGCCTTATCTGTGTCATTGTTCTACCTTCTGAGGCACTCCTTTAACAACCTTGTTGCCATTTCCCAGAATTTAACTCTTTGCATTCAGATTGGCAACCAAACAAAACTGAACCCTGAAAGAGTGAGAAATAGTCGATACTAAATTCATAACAAATTCCAAAAGTATATATTCCAAGCTTTATATGTTGAATAGAAGAAAATTAATTCTGTAAATGCCAATTTTTAAAAATTCTAAGTTGTTACTTAAATTGTAATGAAATGAAAGAGAGCAAGTTAATTTAAAGTACAAGATGCTTCATGACTCAGCTTTACTGACACTTTTACTGACACCTTACAATATTCTCTGTAAGTTGTGAAAAATCAGACCTCTTAGGATGAAAAATGTTTCACTGGATGGAACTCACCAGAATTTTTCCCCTTATCTTCCATATCTAATGCACAATGAGACTTATCCCACAAAGGGCTGCCCTGCACTACTAATAGAAAGTTGCTCTGAGTACCCATCAGAAAACACTGCACTACAGAGTGCTCACTTCCATTACTCTGGGGATGGTCCTTGCAGCTCTCCTGGAAACAGGGTCCAGGACTTCCTCCCAAGGACAAGAGCATACCTTTCACACAACTGAGGAGGACTAGTTTTCTCTCAGATAGAAGCTGTGCCATGGCAGGATTCCTGTAAATACAAAGGGGTGGCACTCTTTTCATACAACTTGAGATGGCTGTGTCTGTTCCTTTCTAGTTCATAGAAAGAAGGAAACATTTGGAGGGTTCGCTGACCTGACATTCTGTAGACATTTATTGTTATTCTACTAATCACATCCTGAAGGTGCTGCTTAAGTAGTTGAGGTAGTTTCCACCTCAAAAGCAGGCATCTCTCACCTCCTCCCAGTAACCTGAATACTTCATGCGGACCCTCTCTAGACTGAGTGGGTTCAGCACCACACATTGCTCCTCCAGATGAAGAACCCTCATCAGAAGTTTTAAAAGCCTGATTAATTATAACATCACAATCTGTAATTTTTTTGGCATTTTTTCTAGTATGTCTCTTCAGATCAGTGTTCTAGATTCACACAAAACAGTCACATAGAAATAGTGGGATTTAATGTGAATTGATCAAATTATTAAACAGAAGTATTTTCACCTCTTTGTTTTATGAGAATTTTGATGATAGGATTGCAATATTAGGTAAAAGGTATCTGTGATAATCTTGGTAAAACCAGAATTTGGAGCATACTTTCAGCAAACTTATTAAAGTGCCAGCATCTGGAAATTTGGGTCATGAAGTAAATTTTGACTGGAAAATATTCAGAAGTTTACTCCAGGATTTTAATACATGCAAGATTTCAATGCAGCAAAATAAACTACTAAGAGCCTAAGATTAATTTGCTATTTAGCCTAACCAGATTTGGAGAGGAAGAGATTCACAAAATGAGCAAAAAAAACCCCTCAATATACATTAAGTCAAATTTCTGATCTCTGGAGAAAAAAAAAAAAA
>VWZU01019727.1:657661-734395 GCA_013397095.1 Sterrhoptilus dennistouni
AAAAAACCAGTCAGGAATTGCCTAAGAAGTCATTTGGCATAATTGGTTTCAATTTAATTTTGATCCAAAATGAAAAAACTACACAGAATTTGTTTACATTGGCCACCATCACAAATAAATGAGGCTGGTGAAAATCTTATGCCTGCCAAGACAGAACCCCCCCTTTGATTATTGGCATTTCAATGCAATTACAGAATTCAGGTTTAAAAATTAGACTGACTGATAAAAAGCACATTCTTCATAAATATTTAACCTTCTTCAGTATGACAGTAATTATAGTGTGGAGCTCAGTAGCTGCATATTCCATTTAAAAGATCTGTCATGCCTTCCATTCAAAATGCTTCTTTTCAAAGGTTTGCAATGCCAAGATAAAAAGAAAACTCCCCCAAGGTGGAAACTTGGAATAAAATCTCATCTTCTTAAAATTATTATTAATGGTAGATTCTAAGGATGAGAGGCTGTCTGAAATTCAGTGAGATTTTACAACTACTGCTTTCTTTTCCTGAGCAAAATATTTGATCATATTGGGTAGCCATTCAAATATTACACTCTAAAAATATCTGAAAAAAACTCGCAAAATAATTTCAAAATTAAATCACTGGTTTTCATGTTTTTGTATTGTAACATCCTTTGATCCTACTGATATCATTTTCTCATTTAAAAAATACTTGAAATAAAGATAAAATATTTGCTATTCAATACAATTGTTCTATAGTAAATGAAATGTTTCTTTTCCATGGACTTTAGATAATCAAAGAAAACTGTTATTCAGTTTTGGTTAGATATAAATAAATCTTTCTCAATAAAACCATATTTTCCCATTATGGAAAGCTAGGGAATATCTTTGAAGAGGGTTTCAATAATGCTTAATTCAAAATTGTGAGTTTTTTAACCTGGGGAAGCTAATTCAGCCATCTGAAGTCTGACAGTCTGAGTGTGGGATTAAAGGGGAAGAGAGGAAGTGCTAAACCTTGGCTATATTCATTAGCTAAGATAAGATAACAGGTCTTGTCAGGAGAGGCTGGTATTTGTGGCTGTGCTGGCACCCAGACATTTGACCCAAGTTTTCACTTGCAACAGGAGTAGGATGTGTCTTGCCAGGGCAGAGCCTTGGTTTGTTACTGAGCAGTTGCAGTCAAAGCACCTTAGGAGCAACCTAGACTTCCCTTTTCCTTGCAAGGAGAGTGCAGGAGCATCTCCCAGGAGCTATTTTCCTATTCTCTGCCCACATGGTGTGAATAAGAAGCTAGGCTACTTTGTGTGTAGGTGGTTTCAGAGTGGAGATAAATAAAGACACATATGTTTATATGGCACTTCATCCCTACTGGAAGTCAGTGAATTTGGAGCCCAGCTTCTGCTTATGCAGCTTTGAAAAGCTTCTTGTCTGTCCCTGGAGCTGAACTCGTATCTCCAGCATTATGACTGTACAGGTGAAGAGTAACTGGATTAGCCAAAAAAATGCAGCCAAAATTTGACTTTCGCTTGAGATTCTCTTAAGCACTAAAAGTTTTAACAAGACATCTATGCTTCACTTCATCCCTCTTCTTCATCCCCTTTTTTTAAAACATGAAGAACGTTTCTCTTTCTTTTTATTCATAATAGCTTTAGCCATAGTTACCTGCATACTATCAGAGACTATTATTATTCATTTACATTGCTTTGCACCTATGACAGTTAATGTCACTGCATTTTCGTCACTGTAGCACTTAGTTAGAATGAGAATTTTATTCTGACAACTTTTGACAGCCACCCTAAATATTTCTGGTTTAAATATGATATCATAAAAATAATATACAAACTCTCTTATTTCCCTATTAATACTTCTCCCAGATGTTTTTAAAAATTATGGTACACAGCACTTGGACCTCAGTTCTGTCTTCTATTTTCACAACCAAGTATATACTCTACCTTCTCTTTCATATGTTTTAAACAGTTGCTGACCTATAAGGGGACTTTTCTTTATTTCCTGTGACAGCTTCATTTCTCCAGCAATATTAGTTTGATCATCCCTACTGATATGCTGTTGACTTCAGAAGACTCCTGGCAGATGTGTGAATTAGGAGTTCCCCCTATAGAGCAACTGTTCCCTCAGATAACCTCTCACCATTTCTCCATTAACTCTAGTGCACAGAATACTCATCATTCAGTACAAAGTGTGTTCACCTGGTTAAGTAATGATTTCATATTTCTACATTTTCTATGAGAGAACTCTTAACATATATTTAATATGCAAAAGGATGTTGGCATTTAGATGGTTATTAAGTAGACAAAAAGGCTACATGAATCCACACATCTGTCTAGTAAAAAACCCAGGTTTATTGACTCTTGGTTTCTTCAGATCCTTTTTGTTTCTTCAAAACTTTAGTATCACATTGGCCACCTTATATTACTTCTGTATTAAAAAATGCATGGCATACCACAGTCATTGACCAAATTCACTTCATGACCCATTTCCCTTAGTAATACCCGAAACTTACTGAATTTCAGAGAGGAAAATAACAGCAAAAAAAAAGAGTGAACAATAAAAAATAGTAAAGAAATCTAGCCACCACTCATACACAAAGACACATGAAATTAAATAAAAAATAAAAAAGGCGGGGGGATTTAAATGGAGCAGAAATATCTTTTTCAAAAATAAACTTATTTTTTCTACTTCTGAAGACTGTGCTGTTCTCAATATTGTGCAGCAGATAGAACTCACTTTCTAGAAACTCACTTCTCTGCTTGCAAGCCCATCTCCTTTCTAGAATTACAAAATGGGAGGCATTCATCTCTCCTCCTGTTGGGGATCCAGGACAAATTCTATTGATGTGCAGCATTCCTGTATCAAAACCTATGAAAAATTAAAAACTGGAAAAAGAAGTAATCTTGTTTCACTGTTTAAGAAAATTGTTTTCCCTCTAAAATTAGAACAAAAGTGACAAGGTGATGCTTGAAGCATGAATCTGAATGATAATTACTTGGAAATAAACAAGCAGGTCATACATTCATAAATTTGAAAATATGAGTGCAAAACAAGCATGCTTTCCTCAGCAAGATATAGTTATCTGAGGATGAGGCTGTCATTACTGGGACTGGGCTATCTCTCTTTCATGCACTGTGCTATTTCTTCACTATGATCTGTCACGTTTTAACCTCTCCATGTAACTATGTCTGTCAAGTACCAAAGATTATTCCCTCACATTTGCCTCCAAAAGTATGTTTGCATTCATGTCCATGCTTTCCAAATTCTTTGTACAACTTAAGAAGAGACATGCAAATAAAAAGATTATGGGCTAATATTTTCTTTGAAGAAATCCTAGTTATTAGGAACAGATAATTTTTATGGTTTGATTTCTAGGCAGTGATAATTTTTGACATTTATTTCATCTGGGTCAGCTATTATTTAAACATTATTAAAATGCAGGAGGCCACAATAAATGAAATTTATTTCACTGAAGTTGCTCAAGTTTACGTGATCATAATCATGTAAGTATCAGCATATACAAGCCCATAATTTAAATTTTCTTGCAGTTTTATTGTCTGAACTCTTCCATAACTCTTGCAGTGAACTGTATCTCTATGTCCATTATGGGAAGGTATTGGAAGACCATAAGCACCTGGTTGTTTTTGTCCTTATCCTCATTCAGTAGTGAACACATCATCAGAGCTGGATGTTACACAACAGCTCAGGCTTAAACACCAAACAGCACTGAAAAGCTGTGTGTGTGAATGCTGGACCTCACTGCTGCCATGCAGCCTGGATATGCATGATGGTGTCCCAAGCTATCCAGAGTGCTTACGCATGCCAAGAACCACATGCTCTAGAGGGTACAGACATACTGGGAGTATATTTACACATTGAAGATGTGTTGAAAATAATGTGAACTTAAGGAATTTCCATGCCTATGCTGCCCTGTGCCACTTAAGCCTCTTGTCCCTACCTTTGCACTGAAGTTTACTGTCCCTTCTCAAACTTATCCTTATATGGCATATGCCAATAAAATTGGTTGCAGACTATTTCTATGAATTAGATCACTATTATCTATTGGTTTTTTTATAACGTCCCCTTGGAAATATTTTTTCCATCATGTTTTTTAAACCCAGAATATTTTCATGAAGCAGGTGTCCCAGATAAGACTGCCCTAACCAAACTCTTACAGAAATCCTGCTCTTTACTTCATTCAGAAAACTGCTTGTATTAATACCATTATTATAATGAGACAATTATTAAACTTCGAAGAAGACTCAAAGAACTTACAAGAATTTGGCAGACAAAATCGAATTTCAATTAAACTTCAGTTTTAAAGGCAGAAAAAAATCCATGTGTAAATGCCAAACAGAATAATACATTCTTCATTAATTTATTGCCATATAAAAAGTAAAAAGCGTAACTTCAATAATCAGTTATCAGTGAAATTCCTGACCTATATAAAGCAAATAACTGGGTGTGTAAAAGTATAAGAAAGATGTAGTTCTTGTCAACAACAAATATGTCTGAATCTTTATGACAAAAGTGGACAAAGAGAGGGTAGAAGGAAAGGCACATAAATGGAAATATTTTAAATTACTAGGTGCAATTCCAGATGATATCTTCAGAAAATTCACATAGCAAGATAGTAACTAGAAATAAAACTCTAATCATAGAGCAGCAAAGCAAAGAATGTGGTTTCTGGTAAGAGTTTAGAAACAGAATCAGAGAGGAAAATAAAGAAGATGGAAAATTCAAATAGGAGCACAAAAGATTGCACACAAGAAATAGATGTGTGATGAGGAAAAACTACATGTGAAGGATGGAGACAAAAGATGAAGGAAAGAGATGCCCTCTCCTTTCTAAAATACTTGTTGATTTAAAAAAAAAAACAAACCAAACTGTGTGAGGCTATAGTAGAAATAGGAGGTTATACTTTGCATTGAAAGCCACAGAAAAGAACCCAAGATCTCTAGTGTTAGCATACAAAGCGTCTCAGCCCAGGTCTATTAAACTTCACAAATGAGATTTCCACTCTGCAAAACCAATGCTTTTGTTGTGTCAAAAGAAAAATGAAAGGTTGAATCCTCTGTTATCAAGAAATAACTCAGTGCCATTGTCTTCAAATAGAGATGTAGCAATTAACACCAGTACCCAACCTGGCCTGACCCATTAGTTCCCATACTAACAAGGAGTTACAAAATTCTCTGCTAATTTGTATCAAGCTTAAAATAACTTTCTCTGTTGCAGCTCAGAAAGTGTAAGATGAAAGAAGAGCAATTGAAGAAAGTTCATTTTTATGAAAAAACATCTCTTCCTTCTCCTTGCAAAAGCAGCACCAGTGCTAATAATCTCACTAGATTTTTCATATGCATGCAATGAGTACAAATACACTGAGCAAGGACCAGTTCTGTCTAGAAATTTCAGGAACACAAACACATTCAGGAAGGACAAAATTTTCTTTAAGATCACAGCACAACAATTAAATAAATTTCTCCAGTCTCATTTAACTCCCCCTGGCTGAACTCATGGTGACTGATGCTGTGTGTCCTGGTACCTTGAAACTCCTGGTGTCAGGTTTAAACTCTGCTTAAACCTGAAAGAGGATAGCCCTTCTGTCCAGAAGATTTACTTCTTTGCTTCTGGTTTGACAAAAGACAGGAAGCCTGATTTAGTGTCTATCCCTGCAAATTCCTGGAAGAGTGAGCTGGGCCGAAGCTCTGATCCACTGACAAAAGAGCTTTTAGTGATCTTTCCACTCCTGGTAGAGTTAGGAAGTTTGTCACTGGGCTGTTACATCAGTGTAGAAGTGTTCTAGAGGAACAGGGTGTGGACAGAAGCAGGTAGGTTTCCTACAGAGGAGAGCACATTTACTGGCAGGTCACCCAGTTTCTCAGCAGAGTGTCAGAAAAGCTAAACATAGCCACAATTCTGGCAACTGCAGGATAACAACTGAAGAAGCCACAAGTAGAAGCTCTTTACAGCTCCCTGCAAGGGAATTGGAAATGTTTTGGTCATGGAAATTGAGTGAAGCCAAGAGGGCTGTGCTGGCTGGATGTGCCCAGGGATTTGTAAACCACTTGTGGTGTCCAGAGAGCTTAAGGAGGTTTATCAATATTTTGCATTTGAGAAATTTATATATGATTATTTGTGGGTTTATTTCATCAGAAAGACAAGAGCTAGAGTTCAGTACATTCCTTTCTAAGAAAAATGAGTTTCATTTGTTCAAATGCAGAAACATTTTTAAAATCTTCTGTCTCCTACTGAAGGTAATTTTGTATTGCAATGAGCCTCAGTACATGGGCACCCAACCATAACATTAAATATCCTGAGAATCTGTGAAGCTTCAATGTCTTTGCTAGTCTGGGCCCGAAAGTGACTTCAGAAAATTAACCTTTTATTGGAGAAAGGTCTGTAGAAAACACAAAGGGAAAGCAGGCAAATTATTAACCTGCAGAATTTAATACATATATTCAACTTCACTGTTTCAACAGGATCTTTTGTGCAACAAAGACAAAGTTCTAGGACTGGATCAAGGTGTTGGGACTACACAAGGCAGAACATCAACTCTCTCATTAACATCTGTATGTCCTGCAGTCTTTAATTAACTAGGAACAGCAAGCCCTGGGAAAAAAAAATCTAGAAGAAAAGAAAAACCTCAAACCTTTGAATAAAATAAACGTATTAAACCGAATAAGAGATTTTTAGAACTTCTTAGACCATTAAAGCCACAGAGCCTACACAGAACAGAAAATATTTCATTCCAAATATATGATCTGCTTATTCTTCCTGTCAAACATAGAACTTCTGTCTCCTTCCAGTTCTCCGGGATCTGGAATTTCAAGAGCTACTATTTCTTTTTACCTCCACATGAAGGTAATTAAATATTTATTGTACATTAGACTAAATAAATCAGCATGTAGGTTCACACAACTGAGAGTACAGAAGACAACATATATGGCTTTTTAATACATAATTTTATCTTGGAGAATAAAAACATTTCTGGGGAATGGAGAGGGGGAAGGAAGGAATGAAGTTGCTGAAGACTGTACACTTTCTTCAAGAACTGGAGTTCTTTGAAGTAAATTGTCATTTTCCTACAGAAAAAGCTTGCTGCAGATGTTCAAATCATTCACTACTATGAATTACATCTCACACAATTCCAGCTATCAGAGAGCTCAGGAATTTGTGCTGCTGTAATGTCACTTCCCTATACCTTTGTCAACGCACCAAAAAACCAGAGTTCTCCTTAACTATTGTTTTAGCTGTACCTTAACTGCGTTGCCAGGGTTCCCTGCTATGCTTCCTCTGGTTCCAGTGGGAGCTGCCTGCCCACGCGAGCCGTGCCACAGAGAAACGCACACCAAGGCTGACAGAGAGTGCTCATAAATGTTTTAAGAGCTTCATGCTGGAGTTTCCTAAGGTGCAATATTTCAAATACTTCCACTGTACAGGAAATCTCATATTTCTTATTTTCTGCTCAAGTTAGGAAGAAAATTTGAAAAAGAGAAAGGTCCTGGGGAGTAGACTTACAATCTCCTTCACTAATTTTCTTTAAACTTCATTTTCAATTCTGAAACAGACACAACTAGCCAGCCCAAAAAACATATACTCAACCTCTGCCATTATCTAAATTGGCAAAAAAAAATTGATCCACTGATGTTTTCCATTATGTAAAAATAAACACAAAGTTAGAAGGTGCTTACTCCTCACAGCTTACTTTCTGTTATAGAATTCCCCTGGGGGGCCTAGTTGGTGCAAATCTAAAATGACAGTTCCTAGACTGTGTTTGGCAAATAAATCAGTGATATTTTAAAATATGTTTAACCTCATTTATTGTCTTCTGTCAACAATTAAAAAAAAATAATAAATAAAATAAAAGAGAAAAAGGCATGCCGCAGAGCATAGGCTTTTGGAATCCAATTACTCTAAGGAGAAATGACCAAATAAACTACATGACAGTAACAGACACTGAGCACAGGAAAAGTACCAATAACTAGGCAACCTGAGAGAACCCAAAACCACCGAACAAGGTGAGAAATCTTCATCACAGTATGAAGATGAAATGAGATTTAACATTCATGTGGAAAAGCACATATGGATTGCCTCCAATAATGACATTGCATGAAGCATTTGGATTTGGTCGGAAATTTGAAAACATAAATCCATTTTTCTTTATATTTTGTCAATTCCAAGTAATAAAACAAGAACAGTTTTGTTCAAATTATGAAGGAATTTATAAATAATTGTTCAGGAACTATGAAGTCATGAGACATCCTTGGCCATAAAAGAAAGACAGTCTTCAGTACTGATAGGAGTTTTCTAAAGCAGATGAAGAAAAAAGGTTCAGTAAAACAAGTGGCTGTTCCTGGTTAATTAGATAATAGCATTCAGAAGTCTTCTAGTTCTGCA
Source organism: Sterrhoptilus dennistouni (assembly GCA_013397095.1). Classification (NCBI taxonomy): domain Eukaryota; kingdom Metazoa; phylum Chordata; class Aves; order Passeriformes; family Zosteropidae; genus Sterrhoptilus; species Sterrhoptilus dennistouni. The sequence continues at coordinate 666,024 of VWZU01019727.1, forward strand.
TGCTGCCATATTTCCTGTGTTTAAATTCAATGTGATCTCTGTGCATAGTGTAAACACAACATGCACATAGTACTGATAAAAGGAGGCATTATATTCAGCAGCACCACTGGATTCCCTTACAACAGCAGCATTTGAATTAGAAGAAAGCCTCCACAGCAACCACAGCATTCTCCCTGTGCAGTGATTCTAAATTCAATGTGCAGATACTCAATGTCTTTGTAACTTACCCTCAATTTAATCACTGTATTTTCTGCTTATCTCTTTTGAATATTTACATCTGCCTCACAAATAATGTCACTGGAAAAAGAATTCATGAGCAGGGAAGAAACTGGGCATATGTAAAACATTTAACATCCTTAGGATGAAAAATACTCATTGATGGAATTCCTCTTTGTAGCAAAAGATGTCCCTTTAACACAGAAAAAATGGAGAAGTGCTGTTTGCAACTTCTCCTTTCCCACATTTTCAGAGAACAATTCCACATATTTTTCTCTTGGGGTGACAGGGCATCATATGAGCTTTCTAAACATCTGCTGTAACCTGGTGTTGTGCTTCAGGTAACTGTTGATCCTAGCTGATCCTCAACTAGGGTCCAGTAACCACAACAAAATAAATATCACAGTAATAACAACAGCGAGGCAGGTTTTGCTTCCTGATTCAATACCATGATGCAATCTTGGCTCACTCCTTCTAACTGATGATGAAAATTCCCCTCTATTCCTCAATTTCCACAGCACTTAATGAAACCATCCTTTGCAAACACAAGGGATCTGACATAACATTTGTAATGAGATATTAACTGTAGTATAATGGGAAAAGAACTTCAGAACTTTACAAAACTGCCCATGATTTTTAATGATTGTATATCAAAGAATGTCAGGGTAGGCAGTGCAAATGAGACTATAATAACTGAAACAAAGACAGAAGAATAAAGAAATAAAGATAAAAAGAGGCAACAACACTGATAGAGTTGTTAGGACATTCATAGAAAAATAGCTGGTAATTTGTCAAGTGATTAAGCTCACATACTATTAATTAGGGTGACTCCAGCATTCTGCACAATAACATTTGGCATTGGCAACAAGTTAAACTGTATTTTCCATGAAATGTTAGCATCAAGAATGAAGATATATCCTTTAAGGATATTCAGTAAATAAAACCCAAACTTCAGCACCTGAACATGGATTGTCCCTTTTAATGTCAATTAAAATGTTTAAGGTTTCAAAGTTCAGCATATACATAGTGAGCTTTTGACAATCTTGTTCAAGTATTATACCAAAATATTGATATCAGAAATCATGCTTTATATACAGTTATGAATTTATTGTTTGTCCAATTATATTTTAGCATCTAATCAATATACACCATCCAGTTATAAGTATTACAGGATAATACTACTGGAAATTATATACTGTCTTCCTAGTACCTACTCTATTTTTTTCTAATGTTACTTGGACTTTTATAATGCTCCTCTAGGTCCTAAAGTCAACAGTTTGAGTTTTCTGTAAGAAGTGGAGTCATATGAGAACCTTACTCAGAGGAGTGGAAAGAAATAAAATTTCTTTCTCCTAATTAATTGAAAAGGGTAGTGTTTGTTACCAAATACATCTGCATGCTTCTAAAACAAGCTAAAATCAGATCAGGCTAAGACAAGCCCAGACAAGTTCTAAAATCCCATTCCTAAACTTAGTACTAGTAACAAAAAAAAATATTATTTTTACTGGGCTGCATCTGTGATTAAAACATGTAGATGCTTGTATACAACAGATGAGAAGGGTAGGTAAACAGACACTGTGCCTCGCTACAGACAGTGGACAACCTCTTGGCTGTCTCTGGGAATATATGAGCCCTAAATGTAGCAGAATTAGGTGATACACACAAACCTACTATCAGAGCTTTTTGAAAATCTATAACCATATCAGTGTGCCGAAGCATAAGTATAATCACATTTCTTTTACTTCTGACATGTGGCTGATGTGTGTGAACTGTTAATTCAGTGTTGTATAAATTTTTAAATCATTAAATTTTTTTCTAAGTGTTAAATAAGTAGAATAAGATAACTTCTCCTGAAGTCAGATGGCTTTGCTAGTGGAAACTCATGTCCCTCTTAATTATTTATAACTTTTGAAGAATTATCAGTTGAAAGTACAAAAAGGAATGAAAAAAAAATCTACTTGAATATTCTAAAAGCCTAGGAGAAGATTAGAAAATTAAACTATGGAATCATTTTTCCTATGGAACTTAAATGACAAATTATGTGCAGAAAGGGTTAGTTGTTAGCATAGTAGGTGTTAACAGTTTGGGAAAGATTCAACGATGCAGTTTATTTTTAAATAGTGCACAAAAGGAATAAATAACAAAACTTGCAGAAGACAAAAATTTGCATTAATTTGATTTAGACAAGTTAGAACTGAAAAAAATTTAGAGGCACAAAAAGACAATAGGGATTCAGAGTCAAATTACCTCAAAATTTGATGGCATTAATATAATCCTTGATACTATAAAAACTTTCTCTTAGCTACCTTCCCAGATTTAGGATTAAAATTTGACCAGAACAATCTCCTACATAATATATTTTTACACCTCTCGGTGCAATATATAGTCAAGCAGAGAAAATATACTTGATGAAATGGACTTCTAGTCCAATTTTATTAATACATTCCAGTGTATACATTGCTAATATACAAAATAAAGAAATATTAGGGAAAAATTGCAGCTTCTTACTCAAATAAATTTAATAATATTTTGGGGGTTATTGTGTTTGTATGGTTAGGTTTTGGTAGCAGGAGGGCTATAGGAGGGACTTCTGTGAGAAGCTTCCCCTGTGTCTGACAGAGCCAATGCCAGCTGGCTCTAGGATAGACCCCCCAGTGGCCAAGGCTAAGCCCACTGGAGATGTTGGTGGCTCCCCCAGGATAGAATAGTTCAGAAGGGAGAAAAGCTGCACAACTGAAACTGTAGAGAGTGAGAATATGTGAGAGGAACAGCCCTGCCAACATCCTGGGCAGTGAAGAAGAAGGGACAGGAGGTGCTCTGGGCTCTGGAGCAGAGGAGTTCCTGCAGCCCACAATGAAGACCCTGGTGGGGCCCTGCAGCCCCTGGAGCCCATGCTGGAGCAGGTGGTTGCCTGAAGGAGGTTGTGACCCCATGGGAAGCCTGTGCTGGAGGAAGCTCCTGACAAGACCTGTGGCCACATGGAAAGAGGAGCCCATGCTGGAGCAGGTTTTGTGGCTGGACTTGTGACCATGTAAAGGACTCATGTTGGAGAAGTCCATGGTGGATTGTCTCCTATGGAAAGGACCTCATGATGGAAAAGGAGAAGAGTGTGAGAAGTCCTGTCCCTGTGGAGGAAGGAGCAGCACAGACAGCCTATGATAAGGCAACAACAGTCCCTATTCCCCATCCACCTTCACCACTTAGGGGATGAGGCAGAGAATTCAGGAGCACAGCTGAGCCTAGGAAGGAAGGAATTAGAATTATCCTATTCTGATTTGATTGGCAAAAAATTAAATATTTTTTTCCACAAGTCCAGCCTGTTTTTCCCATGACAGTTCCTGGTGAGCGAAAACTCTGTCTTTATTTTGACCCAAGAGGTTTTTTGTTGCATTCTCTCCTCCTCATCCAGCTGATGAAGGCAGTGATAGAGGGGCTTTGGTGAGCAGCTGGAGCCCAGCCAAGAACAACCTAACACATTGTTATTGGGAAAATGAATGGGAAGTTGCCAAACAAGAACAGGGGAAATTATAGGGTTGTACTGTCTCTTGCACACATTTTAAATAATAAGCAAAAAGAGGGCATGGATATAATCAGAGAGATATTAAAGGGTAAACTGGAGTTGACATGTGAATCAGGCCTCTGTGATAAAAAAGCTTGTGAGTTATGCTAAATGTTACTTGTACTGGAAGTTGAGCAATAAATTCTAAGGTCATTAAAATACTGAATTTAAATATAAGTACAGTTCTGCATTCTATAAGGTGAATTTATTGCCAAATTTCTTGAGTTATGTCAAGACCAACTCTCAACTTCAGGCTTGACTTAAAAATTGACATTTTCATGTCATAAGTGCTTGAGCAGTTCTGTAAAATCCAGGGCTAAAAATATTTATGTGGCGTTGTAGCATCTCAGTTTTTCTGTTTCAGTTTGCATCTCAAGATTGAACTTGTTAGTGCTGTGGTCAGGAATAGAATAACATGTTGGACTGACTAACCCAGAGATTCTGATTCAGTTATTCTTGAGTAGCTGACATGAACAAACAGATAACATTTTATCTTGAGATTACTGATACATGAATTGTGAAACACAATCTCTGAGTTACTTCAAATTTCATCTGTTGCTTTTAAAACACAGCATCTACTTCCCATGCACCTCTAAAGGTCTGCAAATAGCAAGATAATATGTAATCCCTATATACAGTAGCCACCCTGCAGTCTAGAGCTTATCAAAGATTATTGTGTAGGGGTTTTTGTCATGGAGTTGGTTTTGTTGGTCTTTTTAATGTTGAAATAAATCCACAGTTCACATGAGTTTGGCTCATTAAACTTCAGTTCTATAAGAAACAATATGAACATGAAAATGGAACAAAAATTTGCCCTTGCAGAGGAGCTGCTCAATGGCATACCAGATTGTGTTATCAAGAGTGTGGACAGCAGGTCCCAAGAATCAACAATTCTCGTTTAGCTGACACTTGTGAGACTGCATCTGTAGTACTGCAATCGAGTTTTGGGTTACTTGAGATAAGAAAGATGTTGTCATGCTGCAACTAATACAGGAGATAAGACATTAAAATAGACAGGGAGTTGGAACACATGATGTATGAGAAGCTGCAAGAGCTGTGTTTGTTCAGCATTAGAGAGAGAAAGCTTAGGGGATATCTACTTGCTATGTACAACTACTGCCTAATGCAAGGATTTAGAGAACATAGAGACACAATCCCTTGAAAAGATATGCAAAAAGTCAAGAAGCACTTTCTTACCTCAGTGAGAACCTTGTATTCTCAGACTGTCATAGCCAGGCAAAAAAAAATCTCTAAAATTCTGAGCTGATTTTTAATACAAAAAAAAAAAAATTAACTAGCTTATTTTTACTAGCATTTTTACTACACTCTTCTAGAAATCTCATTTTCATCCTGAGAGATGAACTCCATGTTTTATCATGAAAAAGTACTTATGTGGAGATGAGAGATTTTCAGTTACAAGCGATTAATGATTGTCGAAGAGCATCAATTTTCAAATATCAGTTGGACAAACAAAGACATAAGGTCAAAAGTGGTGAACTTGCAAAGCTTCACTTTGAAGCGATATGCCTGTCCTAGGAAGGAAGAATTTCCCTGCTGAAAGCCACACAAATTGGGATCTGGAAAATCAGATGCCAAATAAGAACAGTCTTTAGTCTAATGTTAATAACCAATCTGTATTGCTGGGCTCTTGGGGAGGATGAGATCCCTCTGCTTTTGGAAAAGTACCTGCTTACTGAGTGAGCATTTTACCATGTTGTGCTTAATTTAAAAAATAATTAATAAAAAATACTTTAAAATGTATGTAAAAATTCAATAAAAAATACTAAGCCTCATGGATAGTTTGCTTTCTCACATGGGTCCAGATACATGGGTACTGTACAAGATAAACAGTATTATTTCCCTCTTTGAAACAGAAGAAAGTGAGTCAACAATGCTAAATGACTGGACAAGACACCAATTTATCTTGGATTTAGACTCCAAGACAAATTGGATTAAATAAATTCAATTAGATTCTCTGAATATCAGTCCACTGACCAAGCCACTAATCAATACTGATTCCTGGCAATATGTTCCAAACATACCAGTATAACTTCATAGACTTTTTATGTAAAGTAATGAGCCTTATGGATTTTTTTTACTTGGGGCAAAAAACCCCGAAATTGTGGTCAGTTTGTGTTCTAAGGTATAGGCAAATTGGCTGATCATGACTCTATTAATCTATATAATTCGTTTCTATTTATATAAGCAGACACAGTTTGTCCATTTTTCCAGTGTGTCCTGTCAGTTTCCTTGAGTCCTGCTACATAGCTTGGCAAGAATTGCTGTATCCCTAAAGGAATCAGAAATTACTTGCTCAAAAAATGAAGCTGCTGCTATATTGGAGAGAGTCTTCATAACAATGGGCTGCTTTTCCCATAGATGGACTTCTTTGTTCCCCTTTATAATTAATTTGAAACTAGAACATTTCACAAAACTGTAAATGCAGAGTGTCACAGTTTCAATGGGAAGGCATCTGCAGTAAGTGTACTCCGTATGGAATTAGTTTCTCTATTCAGAATGTGAATGCAGTACATGATGTCATTCAAGTAGGATTCAGATTCAGTATCATCTGCAAAAAGAAAAAATACATTGTATTAGCATTTGGTTTTGAAATCTTTTTATGAAAATTTAATATCTTGTTACCACAGTTAAGATAATTAGATGGAGTTTAAAGGGACACTATCATATGAAAGAAATTCTGTGATTCAGCTCACTAGTGTTTTATGTTTTGCCATTGACTGTTGACATCAGCACAGACTGAAGTTACCTGAACAGTAATGTGCAAAGCAGAGGAGACTGACAGATGTTACATTTGACTTCTGTTTATAGAATTGTGCTTCAAGTCCTGATCTATTAAAATGTAAACTTAGTTAGTAAATTGCCTTGCATGGCTGGAATCACAATAATATCAGAATATGATTAATTTGGTGGATTTTTGTGGGAATTAAAATATCTGAGACAGATCTTCAAATTTTGTTTCTACAAGGAAAGAGAGACAAGATGCAGAAGACATAAAACTAGTATCTAACAACTACAGGTAGCATTATTATTAACAACAATAATGAAGCAACATACAGTAGATCAAATAGCAACCCCTGTATGCACCTTGAAAGGATTAAATTCACCTTCCTGCAGAGGATAAGAACAAAGTTAATGTACTGTATAATCCCCACATAAGTCCAGAAAACTATGTTATTTCAGTTGCTTTTCAGACAAGGAAGGCAAAAGCAAGGATACTGCTTTTGGAAAAAATAATTGATCTCTTTGAATTGATTTAGCATGGATGCTTAGAGTCAGGGTAAGCACACAGCACTTACCCTGACAATTGCTTTGCAATGCATAACAGACCCAGATGAGACATCCAAGACCCTTAAAGGGTCAACTTCTTCCACTGACAGTGTTTGTTAGGTCCAGATAAAGAAACAGCATTTACCCAGCTATGTAAATGCTTTTCATGGTAAACAATCTGGATGTTTAAGATCTTGACTGTTAAAAGTCACTCATGAGTAAGCTTTTGCCATCAATACTGTACCATTTTGCCAGTTAGTTATGCTTTACTCTGTGGTCCTACATTAACCTTTTTCAGTAACTGGCTTGGAGAAATAAAATTTAAAAAAATGTCTTTAATTTTCTTTTTCCTTTTATTATTTTTTTAATATGGTGAAAAAATATGTGATAAACTATTATCTGGTATCTTTATTTCAGACTATATGTTGATTGAATAAATGACCCAAGATAATTGTAAAATTGGTGTTGATAGTGTTGCCATCTTTTAAATAAAAAACAGAAGTGGGGACCAAAACACATTAGTTGTTAAATTTTCATAAATATATGTGCAACAGAGGTGAAGAGAACTATAAGGCAGGTGCATACGCACAAAGAGATGCACAATTGCACAGTTAGTTTATGCAAGCCATTATTATGATTGCAGATGCAAATGATAAGTCAGCTGTTTAACTGTTCATTTAGTCATGTAAGTACTGTTTTCCTAAGCAATGACATTGTGTATATGTAAATTGAGAAGCAATCTGATTTGTTAGTGTTGTACTCACTGAGCACAGGGGTAAATAGCTACCAAAGATGAAAGAAAATAGAAAATCATGGCTGTAAAGTTGAATGGCATTAATTATTGGTGGCACTGCAGCTCATTATATTGCAAAACCTCTTCCTGGCTAGATGCACATTCAATAGGAGAGATGATTATAAAGGAAAAAATGCGGGGGAAAAAAAGACAAATGCAACAAAAAATATTTCAAAGCTTCTGCAAAGATGAAAAACAGCCATTGCCATGTTCTAGAATTTCTCAGACAGAAGGACCTCTTCAGGGATATGAAATACTTCCATTACATTGACTATTTTTCTGTCAGGAGCATATGTATTGATATACACTCTGTTTGTTTCATTATGAGACTCCTAGTGATACTGGAATATCTGCCAGTCAAAACCAACATAAGCAGGAATGCCTCTTAATTTAAGATGCATCTTTCAGTCAAAGTATTATGCATGTTCACTTACACAAAAGGTCTTCCTAAGCCCAAATGCAAGCCCAAATGCCTGGGGTACAAATAACTATAAAGACTTCAATAAAACTTCCATCTCCATGTTTTTATACCATTTCTAACTCCCTCCATGTGCCTATCCCTTGGAAGCTCCTTCATACTGTCATTTGGTGTTGTTCTGGTCTCCCCTTCTCTCCAAAGGTCAATCCTAATCCAAACCCTAACCTTAGCATGAATCCTAAACCTAAACCTAGTGCAGGGGCTGCAGCTTGGCCTTAGCTCAAACACCATGCATGGCAAGAAGAAATAGTTCTGAGAAGAGCCCTGAAATCCAGTACTTGCTTTGGCAGTCACTTCCCAGCCCCATTCAAGTTACAGCTGTAGGTTTTTCCTTAACCCAGCAATAAATACACAAGATACCTTAACTTCATCTCAGGAGGTGTGGTAGAGACAAAACCCCAAGGTGCAGCTGGAGTGAGATAGGGATTTGTGACATGGGCTCAAAATAAAACAGCGTCGTAGGTATAGTGTTAATGTGTAGTGCTAAAGTTGGGAAAGAGTAAAGGAGCACGACTGCAGCTAGAGCAGGGAAAAACTGGAAAAAGCACTGGGCTATAAAAGCAATCCCTAACTAAAATTTCTTCCTCTGTGTGGCTGAAAACCGTGGCCTCATGGTCCTCGTGGCACTAGGGTAAGGATTAGTGTCAAGGTAAGGGTTGGGAGAAACTAAGAGCATAAAGCAGCAGTTGGCATGGGGCTGATAAGTGTCCCTGAAAGAGGTTCCAAAACACCTCTTTCCTGACAATTGTTCATACCAGACATTGGGCTGGCCTTTTGGAAAGCCTCTGTTCTTTTACCCATTAATTTAGTGCTTTAGAACCCTCTTGGTGTTGTGTTAAGTAGACTTTGGGGGAGGCAGAATAGCATTATTATAATTTTTAATGACACAATCACAATTTTCAGTGTAGTTTAGGAAAGCATTTCAATATGAAAAGTATGTAATGAGGATGAACAGGAATTAGTTAGCATAATAACACAGGAAATATGTAAAGTGATGGTCTTGGGGATATGAAAAGAGAGAGGAAACAGTAAAAAGAAAGTTTAGCTCAAGTCTCAAGGAAAACTCTCTCCTTTAAGAGTCATTAATCAACTACATAGGTGAAAGTGTTCCTATTTATGATATTGCGCCAAAGATGGGATGCTAAAAATTAGGTATTTGACAAAATATATTGGATATGGTTTAATTAGTCTTTCCAAAAACTATATCCCTTTAAAAAATGGAGTTTTCACACTCTGTTTAATATTCTAAAAGTAGCATCTTTGAATGCTTAGACTAAAAACACACACACACCCTTTTGTATGGAATAAAATTATTTGTTTTTTAGTATTTTCCACTGCCTCCAATAGGTGGTGTAAACTACTTTCCCTGTTCAATAATTCAATATTTTATTTTTCTCTGATTCCCTATCCACATTTTTGAGGCTTTTATGGTAGTGAGGATTTTATTTCTCACTAGTTGAACAAATTTAAAGATTGAAAAGTTTAAAACATCAGGGATCAAAAGTTCTAAACAAATTTGGTTCTGAGAAGAGAAGGGATCACTCTCAAAGGAAGTTTAAGTAGAAGGTTTACGTTGTCAGGACTATTGAAAGCATTCTTTTCACAATCAATTGATAAAGAAAATAAATATTTCCTGCCTAATTTATCACTATTTTGGGTACATTTATGGGTGCCTTTCTTTGCATTCATATGGCTTAATGCTTGCACATGTCTTGTCAACCCACTCCTTATTTAGACATGGAAAGGTTTCAGTACTATTTCTGCAAAAGAGGCGTTGCATGGCACACATGGAATAAGTGAATTTAACAAGGCCAAAAGACCATGATTCCTTTAGATACTCCTAAATGGCAGCTTTGTCTATGCTCCAGTGACTCTTTGAGACAAATTTTCTACTACAGAACCTTGCAGGTGTCTGGAGTCAGTGCAGCCAGCAAGCTGGACTCTAACTCTGAAGCCTGGTGTTTAGATTTGCCAGGAACTGGCAAACGGCTGAGATTCACCTCTTCTTCCTCCCACTTTTCCTACCATTTTATTGTAGCTTTTGGTTCACATTACATTACCTGCACAAGCCTGAGCTATCAAGCAGGGTGCAACAGATGCCCTTGTTGGAGCAGGCACTGCTGAAAGGGAGTCTGTGTGTTTAATGACAGCTACATAATCACTGTGGGGAAAGTACTGTGGAGGGCCCCTGCTGCACTGTGAAAGACTCAGAAGAGGATGCATATCCAGGAACAGCTCTCTTTCCTTCTTTGTCTCATTCTAGATGGCCTAGGAATTGATGAAAAACTTTATTACCTCTCAACCCTCTTTTGGGTTTTTTTGGGCTTTTTGCTTTCTTTTACCATTTCAGTCAATGCTACGGATTCTGGGAACAAACCCTTGTGCAAAGGAATCTATTTCAACGTCCTTTGTGCAATAGATTCTTTTCTTCAGGGCCAAGCACTGATTTATGAGTCAAATATGCCAAGAACAATACTGTATCTCATCACACAGTATGGTATTGTTAAGTGTACCTTTCTTAAGTGTACTCCATTTCCTCAGCACCTTAGAGTTGAGCTTCTCCTGATCTTCTCTAACCTCAACAAAGCTTGCTGCCTGCAGGACTGCTTGCAGTGTCAGTTCAGGTACCCTGAATTTGGGGCAAACTCACAAAACACTATTATTCGAAAGACTCACTTTGTTCCTTTCGAACTCCTGATTTTCTCAGTAACTGATAGCCACAGGTTAGGATCCTTCCTCCTTATAGATCCAAACCTTTTTAGATGTTGCATAGGCACTCTGATACTTCACTCAGCCAAGACATTGTGAAACTGTAGACATCATCAGATGTTTAAATGTCTGCAGTGACTTACATACAGGGGAGGAAGAGGTTTTGGACAATTTTTCTTAAACTGTTCAACAGAACTTGTGCCTCTTATCCCTGCAAACAAATAGGGACAGTGCTTTTTATTTCCATTCAAAACTTATTTATTTTAGCATTTTAGATTTTGCTAGAAGGCTTCTTCCTTCACTGCAGTGACTTATTGAGTGCTATCCTACCGGACGACAGAGCAAGGGTCTTCTAAAAGCTATTGTACTATGAATAGTAACAATAATTTCCACCACCAACTATTCTTAAGGCTCATCATTTTCACATATAGGAATGCATTTGTGTGCTACTGATTCTGAAAAGAATCAGTTTCAAAACTCTAGAAATTTGGTTTTGCAGATTACTGTTAAAAATTACATTTAAATACACTGTAGACCCCATACATTCAGTTATTAAATAATTCAGGAATTGCATTTCCTAAGTTACACGACTCTGATTTTTTCTTCTCTTCCATCACCGTGGCAGAATTCTATCACTGAAAGTACACAAGAGTAGAGTTACTTCTTCTGCTGCTTTGAAACAATGAATGGGAAAGGGAGCTGAAAATTGAAGCAGCTGCTGCCAAAGTTGTGCATAAGTCTGCAGAGAATCTTTCTGTCAATTACTTTTTTATCCTGTCTATACGACTTAAGTTCCCAAAGTGCCCTGTTGCAGACTGTATCATCCATCAGGGAGTCACTAACAAGACAGGGACAAGCAAATGCCACAAAAATATTTGCATTAATTTTCATCTGGTTTGATTGAAGAATTTGCTTTGGTTATGGTTTATTTTCCAGTTGCAATTTAGGCAAATTCTGCATGGAGACTAGGTTGAAGAAGGCTCTTAGGTGTGTAAGGGCAGCAAATTTCCTGTTAAGCCAAAAGGTTCCACATTTGCGCCAGAAATAGCTGCAATTATTCAGTTATAGGAGAAAAAAATATCATCTGCATGACATGACTAATCCAAAGAAAGATCCCTGATTTATAAGGCAGAATTGAAGGTTACACTTGTCATCGGAGTCCAAGGGATGTGTGAGCTCCACTTGTTTGTAGCTCAGGTCAGCTTCATAATTCAGTCCTATACTGACAGCCCTTTAGCTATCTCTAGGTAGATTTCCACCACCAAATATTTCCCAGAGGCTCACAATGCTGCCACCATGGATCTTTGCTGCCAGCAGAGCTGGTTGTTCCACTTCTGACACATCCATACAAGCTGCTGTCATGTTCCCCAGCACAGCAAAACCTTTAAACATATTTTGAATATTATCAATGTTTAAAATTATGTATATTCATTTACATGAGGAAAAATGAAGTAAAGTCACTATTTAACTTATGTAGTATCACAGACAGACCATAATAGAAAAAGGTTTTAAAGCTCTAGTCTTATAAATGGAATTGTTTCATGCCACTAAAATGGCATGAGTTAGTGAGGGCAGTAACTTCTACAAAGCCAATAAGGAATAAGAAGAATCATGAACCACACGGCCCAGCAGCTATGCTGTTTCTTTTGATATTGGGTAAGGTACATCATATAAATGAACTAATTCTTTTCAGAAAATCCTTTTAGAACTTACAGCTTTTGTTGTTTTCTCTTGATGCAGGTTTTTGCTCTGAGTGCTGGCAGCAAAGTGAAATTTACTCACATCCTGATGGTCGTGTGGAGCTGGTGCTTCAGTGAGCAGAATTTGACTAAAGCCTTCTTTGCTGCCAGCAGTCAAAGCAGAACGTACAGTATTTCCAGGGAGAATGCCACATTTGGGAATGCAAGAAAATACAGATGGCCAAAGGCAACTTAAAAGCTGGGTTATGCAGAGAAATAAATGAAGCAAGAAGAAAATTGGAGCCCAGAGAAAGAAAGGAGAGGCAAAACCAGCCAGGACATAGAAGTGTAATGAACTTCAGTCAGTGTAAATAAGGACAGTTCTGCATATTACAGTCAGTTACCTTACTATCAACTCTAGATGAACAAACAACTTCCAAACACAAAATGGCAAAGATCATTATCTTTATAAGTGAAGAATCAATTTTCAATTTGATGCCATAGGTCATCTCTGTATCTTATTTCCATTCTATCTCTTTGTAAATCTAGTTGTTGCTTTTTCTCAAGCTGACAACCTCTGAAAAACACACAACTGAAAAGACACCTCTCCTTTAAAGTGAATTCTTGAAGTGTCCTTGGAATATCCATGTAGAAAAGGTACGTTTAACCAAACACCTACATAGTAGAGCTGCTAGAATATTTTAGGAATATGGAAAACTGACAAATCTGTTTCAACAGTTGTGATCTGTAAGTTTCTGTGATTCAAGTTCTGAGGAAACAAGACAAAACCTGACCTGCTGTAGTCTAAGAAAAACAAGTTTTTAAATGCCGTTTTAAGTGTCATTTCCTTCTCAAAAAGTTTTGAAAGCTTTTTACTTTAACATGGAATAAAACCAAATTTCGAAATCCAAGAAATTTCTATAAAACAACACTGCTATTCCCTAGCCATTTCTCACATTCTTTGGACTAGTTGAAAAACTATTTTCACTTTATCAGTTTCACTGTATTATTCTTCCCCCAGTACATTGAGAGGAAAGATCCTTTCCTACTTCTTTAGTACAAAGAGGTTTCCAGTTATAAAATTAATTGATTGCTTGCCAACATGCATCTAAATCCAAATATTTGTGCAAGTCAACATAAATTCACCACCGCATTTTGCTGTGTGTCACTGAGCTCCGTAGTCCTATTTTAATGGAATACTTGATGAAACTGATGTGCATATTTTCATCCCACACATACAAATTCATCATGAAAATGATTGCCTTCAGCAAAGAAAATAACACATACAACATTACAAATTTAGATATACCTTCTTGAAAATATAGAAAGAACAAAATGAGATACATAATGGCCGGTGGAAAATATGCCTGAAATTCAAGGCTCTGAAAAGTGTCTTATCTTTGTCAAAAGAAGAATGGAGAGTGGAGGGGGAAAAATTATTATTAGAATTATACATAAATAACTCAATTTGACAATCTGGAAGCAAAAATTTCCTATAGCAATAATGAAATTATTCTTTGGAGAAGTAAGGAGGAGGGTCAACAGAACTGCAACCTTGGACATCCAGAGGGCAGATTTTGGCCTGTTGGCTGGGTGAGAGGCTCCATCAGGAGAGAGTCCTGTGGGTTGAAGGGGTCTAGAAATTCTGGACAGTCTTCAAGAAGGAAATCCTAAAGTTGCAGTATCAGTACTGCAGTTGCAGTATCAAAAGATGAGCTGGGAAAGAAGACTGGCCGGAAGAAGATCTGGTTCATCTTCTGGATCAGACGAAGAAGCTCTGGTTGAACAGAGCTTTGGCTGGAACTCAAGGGAAAAAAGAGTGTATGGCCTTTGGAAGAAGTGACAGAAAACTCAGGAGAACTAAAGGGATGGCATGAGATTATGCAAGGAGAAAATTATAAGGACGGAAGCCCAAATAGAACTAAATCCAACAGCTGCTGTAAAGGATAATACAAAGGTTCCTATAAATACATTAGCAACAAAAGAAGGGCTAAGGACAATCTCCAGCCTTTACTGGATGCAAGGGGAAATATAATGACAAAGAGTGAGGAAAATGGTGAGGTACCTAATGTTTTCTTTGCCTCAGTCCTCAATAGCAAGGCCAGTTGTTCTCCTGTATCTGGCCTCTGAGATGGAAGACAGAGACAGGGAGCAGAATGGAATCCCCATAATCCAAGGGGAAATGGTCAGTGACCTGTTTTGCCACCTAGGCCTGGACCAGTCCATGGGGCTGGTAGGCACACACCCACACATGCAGTGGCTGAAGTGCTCACCAAGACACTTTCCATCATTTACCAGCAGTCCTAGTTAACTGTGAGAGTCCAAGATGAGTGATGAGGGGAGGTCAGTAAAAGTGACAAGAGCAGAAGGAGGATCTGAGGAATTACACCCCTGTCATCCTGACCTCACAGTGCTAGGTAAAGGCAGGGAAGAGATCAGCTTAAGTGCTGTAACAGGGCAAAAGAGGAGATCAGGCCCAGCCATCATTGGTTTATGAAAGGTATGTCCTTCTTGACCAACTTGATCTCTTTCTATGACCAGGTGACCCACTTAGATGAGGGAAAGGCTGTGAATGTGTCTCTCCAGACTGTAGTAAAGTCTTTGACTCAGTTTTCCACAACATTCTCCTGGAGTAACAGGCTAGTTATGACTTGGACAGGTACACTGTTTCCTGGGTAATAAATTGGCTGGATGGCCAAGCTCAGAGAGTGGTGGTAGATGGAGTAACATCCAGTTGGTGGCTGGTCACCACTGGTGCTCCCCAGGGACCAGTATTGAGGCCAGGCCTGTTTAATTTTGACAACTTGGTCAAGCATATCAAATACACCCTCTGTCAGTTTGCAGAAGACACTAAGTTGGGCAGAAGTGTTGATCTGCTGAAGAGTGGAAACACTCTGCAAAGGGATCTGGACAGGCTGGGCCAAGGCTTATGAGGTTCAAACAGTCCAAATGCCAGTCCCTGCCCTTGGGTCACAACAACCCCAGCCAGTGCTACAGGCTCAGGGCAGAGTGGCTGGAAAGTTGCCCAGTGGAAAAGGACCTGGGGGTGCTGGTCGACAGTGACTGAGCATGAGGCAGCTGTGCCCAGGTGGCCAAGAAGGCCAATGGCACCCTGGTTTATATCAGGAATAGTGTGCCCAGCAGGAAAAGGTGCCTCCCTGTACTCGCATTGGTGAGGCCACGCCTTGAATTCTGTGTCCAGTTCTGGGCCACTCAAATCAGGAAGGACATTGAGGTGCTGGAGCATATCCAGAGAAGGGAATGGACCTGGTGAAGGGTCTGGAGCACAAGTCCTGTGAGGAGCAGCTGAGGGAGTTGGGAGTGTTCAGCCCGGGAAAAAGTAGGCTCAGGGAAGACCTTGTCCCTCTCTAGAACTATCTGAAACTTGTAGTGAGGTGGGGATGGGTCCCTTCTCCCAGGTAGCAAGTAGCTGCATAAGAGAAAATTGCAGGGGAGGTTTAGGTTGGATATTGGGAAAAATGTCTTTACAGAAAGAAGTTGTCAAGCATTGGAACAGGATGCACAGACAAGTGGTGAAATCACCATCCCTGTAAGTGTTCAAAAAGTGTGTAGATGTGATGCTTTGGAACATGGTTTAGTGGTGGGCTTGGGAGGCTGGGTTAATGGTTAGACTTAATGGTCTTAAAGGACTCTTTTACCCTAAGTGGGACTATGATTCTACAAGCTATTTGAAAAGTCAAATCTGATTGACAATCCAGTCTCTTTTCAAGTCAGTTGAGGATCTTTACTGTTTTTCAATACACTTGCACTGACTAAATATATTCCCATGTGTTCCTGCAAGTTTCAGGCAGCAGTGTCCTGGATGAACATTATTGTAGAAAGACTACTGCTACTTTGTGACTACTTTCTCTTATTGATTTTAATTTATTCCCTGGATGTTTCATTAAGAGGCTGCAAGTTCTGAAAATATTAATAGAGATTTAAATAAGACTAGTTTCCTTCCATTGGTCTCTCATGCCTCAGCAATTCAATCTTTTCACCTAACTTGATACACAGCTGTAAATGTACTTTTCATGCATGCTGCTTTTCCAAATTTTTTTTTCTAGTGAGACTGCACATCGCAGAAGCAAACACACACAAATAAAAAGGACAGTTCCTCGTCTATGGTAAGTCAGCAAAACTTAAGCTTACAGATTTCCAACATCTAGTAATTTTGTATACACCAAAACATCATTTGTGTTGCAAGAAGGCAAGACAGTTCTATTCTGTTTACCTGTCTTAATACTCTCCCTCTCTACCAGCTTTTAGGGCTAAGCTGTAGTATACAATGATATCATTTGGAATAAGAAGTCACCCAAAGCCACACTCTTCATTTGATTTTTATCCTAAAAAGTGAATGAACATGCAAAGGGTTCCAATTCGGTACTCAGCACGTGGTACACAGCACGTCACCACAGTCAGCCCAGCACTGCAGAGGAACAAGCCCAATCTCTTGTGCCAGCAAAGCAGCAGCAGTTCTGTTCAATTCCCAACCCAGAACTCTCAGCTGTGATATGAACAGGCCCAACAAAAAAGTCCTGTCACAGCAAACAGCCTGTTCTAGGAATAGTGCTGGATTTGGGGACACTGAGTGGGGTAAGGGGTACATCTTCCTTCCTTTTGAAGTATCTCTAGTGCATTTGTGGATGTGCAAGAACATGTATCAAGAACAGATCCAGTCTTAATAGGACATAAATGGTGGAGAAGATTAAGCTGCTCAGTGATTTATTATTCAGCCTGTTAAAAAATAGCCACATCTTGTTCATAGTTTGAATTTATCTCACTTCAGTGTCCCATAACTTGCTTTGCCTGCTAAATTTAAAAAAGAAAAATCTGCTTCAGACTTCTTCCTTATGTACGTACTTTTATAGCAAAACTTCTCTTGAACCCCTTGTTCCCAAGTCAGACTGTTTAAATCTCTTGTGATAAGAAGAATATTCAACTTTTGACTAATTAGTATAGCTCTTTCCTGAACCCTTTCAGGTGTGATAGCCTCCCTTTAAAGGTGCAAATATTAACTTTGAAGACAGTGTTTCATTAATTAGCGGTAGCTGGCAATGTTCTGAATCAATGGTTTTCCTTTGGAGAATGCTAATTTGCTGAAACCAAACAACTGTAGTAATGAATATAGTGTGTCAAATCTTTCAAAAACTCTGATTTTTCCTGGGAAGTTGTTTGCTGGCTGCTGCAGAATTAGAACCTACGGGCTTCTTATACCACCACCTCAAACATTCATAATGTTTTAGTGGCAAAATTAATTCTAGCCTCAAATTCAGTCAAAACTTCCTGCTCAGTGATATCAAACGAGACAGCTCAGTCTCATTTCCCAGGAAATGAGGCTTTTCAGTTTTTCAAGCTATCAGTTTCCAGCTGTATCTAACGAAGTGCTAGAAGTTTTTTGGGGTGTGTACCTTGGTTTATTTACCTCCATAATCAGATTTGCTATCTCTCCTGCACAGGTTGTGGGTGATTACTGGAAGATACTTCATTTCTTCTAGCATCTGTGATACCAGCTTTTAAAACTGCACATACAATTTCTTATGCATCCCAGTTTCTCCTGAGGACAAACTGGACCAATGTGCTGAGGAGATGAGAAGTTTGCTCAGTAGTTGAAATACTTTTTACTGATCTTAATCTATCTAATCAGAGGTTACTCTTACCTCAGACTTAAAGAGGAGATAATTTTAAATTTCCCCCTTTTAAGTAAGGACTGTATCAACCCTTTGGATGGGAAAAGTGATATATCCAGTACTTCACCATCAGGTAAATCTTCCAGATGATTTTGATGGCAAAAGGCAAGATTCCATGGTATTTTATTCTGATAATAATAAAGCATTCCTCCTCCTCCCTTGCATGACTGTACCATGAGCCACCAGAACAAACTCATGCCACAAGCTGAGTTACGCTTCTTTTTAAAAAACATTAGAACCAAGCAAGCTCTGCTTCAGATTGCTTTAAACTGCCATTGAACCATATTTTCGGGCTGTTATTCAACCAGATTTTTTTGCTGTAACAGTATCTCTGCTTTAATGGTGCCACCTTTTCCCCCTGTGATGACATGCTCATACCTTATCTCAGCACTGCCCACTCAGTTATACCAGTATCTATGCAGCTGAGCAGTGAATCAGAGAACTGGCCAGGTCCAGAATAACTCAGGAAAAAGGTTTTAACTGATCATCATCTGATACAGTCCACTCCAGCTGCAGAAATTGTGGTAGCTACAAAAGTAGGAAGAGAAGAAAGAGTGTCAGGAATAATTAACCTGAGGAAGGACAGTGGACCGTGACACCACTGAATGAAATACTGTCAGCCTACAGCCTCTGTGAGAACAGCTTTGCGTGACACTCCTCCAGCCACTGAACTCTGTCTTTTATTTGTTCCTGCAATCAATATTTATTACTAATTTAAATTATTTTTTTTTTTACATGTATACTAACCAGGATATTTGTATAGGTTTTCTGTGGTTCAGCTTTGTGCTGATTTCAGCTGGGGTAGAATTAATTGTCTCCACAGTGGCTGGCATGGGGCTGTGTTTTGGATTTGTGCTGAACACAGAGCTGAAAATAGAGACGCCTTTGTTATTGCTGAGCAGGGCTTACACTGAGCCAAGGCCTTTTCTGCTTTTTACACTGCGACACTGGTGAGGAAGCTGGGGGTGCATGGGAGGAGGCACAGCCAGGACATGTGACCCAAACTGACCAAAGAGATATTCCAGACTATGTGACATCATGCTCAGTGTATAAAGTGAGAGGAAAAAAATGGAAGAGGGGAATCTTTGGAGTGATGGCCTTTGTCTTCTCAAGTCACAGTTATGTGTGATGTGGCCCTGCTGTCCTAGAGATGGCTGAGAATCTGCCTGCTCATGGGAAGCAGTGACATAATTCCTTGCTTTGCTTTGTTTGTGTGTTTGTGGCTTTTGCTTTCCCTATTAAACTATCTTTATCTCAGCTCATGCCTTTTCCAGCTTTTACCCTTCCAATTTTGTCCCTGATACTGCTGGCAGGAGAGGGAGGGAGTGAGTGGGTGTATGGGGCTTGGGGTTAAACCACAACACGGTTGTAAATGGCTCCAAGTCAAGAAGTCACTGGATATTTGAAGGAAAATTCTCTCTGGGTAGGTTATGTTATCTCTTCTGTCAACAAGACTGTAAGTAGCAAAACCAAAAAACCCTGGTTCTCAGTTGCCTTAATATCAGTCTAAAGACCTAACAAGTACAGAAAAGCTAGATTTGTCCATGGTAATAAGTGGCACATACCCATAATATATATATTTTATATATTGTCTCTACTAACCCTAACCCTCCCTAGTTTGGTGATTCATGCAGAATTAAATGCCCATCTGTAATTTTTCCCATAATCAATCTAAACATTTTCCATTTACAACAGCTAGAACTGCTTTTAGGAAAATCCTTAGTTTGAGAGTTTGTTACTTCATTACACTTAGTGTAATTTTAGGCACTCTGAAAGTAGAAGATGATTTCATGAGTTAAATGTCTACTGAATTGAGATGTCCAGAGAAAGGCCATAAAAATTATCAGAGAGCTGGAACACTTTTCCTGGGAAGAAAGGCTGAGAAAGTTGGGGTTTTTCAACCCAGAGAAGAGAAGGCTCAGATGTGACCTTTTAACATATCCCCAGTATTTAGAGGGGGCTTTAAGGACAGATGGGGACAAACCTTTTATCAGGGCCTGTTGGAGTAGGACAAGAAGTAATAGTTTTAAGCCAAAATTAGGTAGATTTAGAGCAGATACAGGAAAGAAATTCTTTATTGTGAGGGTGGTAAAACACTGGAGCAGGTTGCCCAGCAAGGTGGTGGATGCCCCATCCCTGGTAACATTTAAGGTCAAGCTGGCAAGGGCCCCAAGCAGCTTGATCTAGCTGAAGTTGCTCCTGGTCACTGCAGGGAGTTGGACTAGATAACCTTAAAGTGTCCTTTCCAACCCAAACCATTCTATGATCCTGTGATTCTATGAACTTGCAGAGTTATCTCACCTGTCAAAATCAGTAAGAGTTAAGAGCACTTAGCACTTGCAGACAGCTCGTAAATTCAGCTTCCAAGTGATATGTCATTTCCCTTTGTTACACTATTTGTGTGAACTTGGCTGCAGCTAATAGTTATGATAATCACAGAATCATTCAGGTGGAAGGAACCTCAGAAGGCCTCCACTCCAACCTCTTGCTCCAAGCACAGTAAGCCATCAGATCACATCTGATCAGATCATAATACTGGATACCAAATCAATTATGATACATGGTTGATATTTTCTTGTTTCTCATAGTATTTCTGGAATTCTTTATTTACAAATAGAATGTGAGGTGGTTCTGTAACCAGTGCTCTCAATATTTAAGTATTATCTGACTGTAGAGAAAAAAAATCAAGGAAATCAGCCATAGATTGTTTTTTCCTTGTGCATTTTGAGATTCAAGGCTATTCTGCATGACATGCATGTTTTTTCATAAAGTTGTGTTGAAATACAAAACCAACATAACCTAGTGGCCAACAAGCCAATTGCAAGGAAAAAAGTTTGAGTTGAAAGCTGTAAATCCCCTGAAACATGAATTCGCTTAAATGTTCAACTGTTCCTGTCTTTCCTTTGCTTGAATCCTGTTCAGCTTAAAAGAGTTTTCTGGTGAAGAAAAGAATGGACCTTAAAAGAATCCTAAAGAAATATTTATGTGCTTCTCTTCAAAGCATACTTTCCTGGTATTACCCATTCAATTTCACTCAACTCCCACATGCTCCAGTTCACTAACCTCTTTCAATACCTTTTCAGCAGAGATGTCCTACACTGGACTGAATCTACCTTCAACTGCTGTAGCAGTGTGAAGTCTTGAATTACAGCTCCATTCACAAATTATTTTTGTGTGAGACCATTCACTAGTCCTGTGGCCAGCTGGCATAGAAGAGCCCACATTCTTGTCAAACATTATTACAAAATGTGTAGTGATGTCTTGACCAGCTGGTAATGTCTTACCAGTTGGTAATCGTTCTTGACCCAGGCTAACTTCTGTACAGTTGGTTCATGGCAAATATTTGAGAGCATAAAAGGTTGATCTGGACCCAAAGTTTTCTAGGGAATGTTCTGGCAATAGAACAGTGCATACATTTAAGTTATGGTTCTGGGGACAGACCTTGCACATGTCTATATAATTACATTGAGTGGTGACAAGAAAATGTCATAACAGCAAGGAAGAGTGGAGGAAGAGACTACTGTTCATGTCCCTGTTTACTTCTTTTGAGTTTTGGCTATAAATTAACTCTGCTACACTTAAGAAAAGTTGAACTCAGGACAAACCTGGCAGCTTGGGCTGTAGTGCACTCGATCTTTGTCACACCTTATCTGTCCAAACTTCATGAACCTGGACAAAGACCTGCAATAATTATGAAAGGAGGCCAAGAGAACTGGGTTTGTTCAGCCTTGAGATGGATAAAGGGAGCTCTTAAACACCAATGAATATTGAATAGAAGGATACAGAAAGGACAGAGGCAAAATCTTTTTGAAGTACCCAGTGATAGGAAAAGACATAAAGGAAACAGGCTGGAAATTCTATTTATGTGTAAGGAAAAACTCTTAGAGCAGAAATGTGGTTAAATTCTAGACCAGGTTGTCCACAAAGGATTCATAATCGCCCTCCTTGAAGATACTACTCAGAAAATGGATGGACAAGCCTAAAGAAGTCTAGATTAACCTTCCAACAAATCTAGGTGACTGCCAGGGATCATTTTCAGCTCAAATTGTCCAATTATTTTACAGTTCAAAGTAAAGAAACAAAACTTTCTAGGTCCGTTCTTAAAAAAGACCTGGAGCTTGAGAGAAAGAAGCTTTTAGTATATGCTTGAGGGTTTATAATATAAGAACAGGTATGTTGTTTTGAGAGTGAGCAATCACAGTCCTGTAACATAAATGGATTGGCTGGTAGGCTGTTTTAGAAGGTTTAGTGTGGTCTTTTCCCTTCATGGAAAAGCAATGATGACAAACACCAAATTAAAATGTAAAACTACTCACTAGCTGTGATACAGCCTACACATCAAAAAAATTGTTGATTTGTCTCTAGTTCTCTTGTTCCATAAGATTGCACTTATGTGTATATAAGCTTACTCTTTCCTATTGTTTGGACTTAGAACTGTCTGATATCTCTTTTAGAGTTAGAGCTCTAGTGTGTATAGCACATTTCTAAGATAGCCTTCATATCTTTCCATCCCACCAACTCCCCAGATATTTCTAAATTTACCTAGAATTTGCCACCATTCTTTCTTTAAATCTTTATTCTTCTCCCTGATGACAGATACATATATTTGGGATAGAGGCTTTTGTTTGTTTATCTGTCCCCTGTGATAGCTTTCAGCATAAATCATGGATCCTGTGGTTCATGAAATTGTCAAAATATTAGTCCAATAGGGTGATTTTTCCCTATACCAAGGATCTACAGAGTAAACACCACTGTACACAACCCAATACTCAGCCTTCCTCCAGATCTCCCTCAAAAATTCCTGATTTGTAACTCATTATATTTAGGAAATTCCTTAATCTCACGGCGATGAAACTGACATCAAATTTGAAAGTAGTCTTTGAGACCAGAAGACAGATGAACGCTAACTCTGGGCTCACTGTTTTCGTGGGCATTCATTAAAAACATTTTTAAGATGTCAGTACTGAAATTAGTCTCCACTTGCAGATACTGCAGTAATGAAGCAGCACTCTGGTGCCAGTACACACAAGAGAGGCCCTCCCCCAGGTCTGTGTTTTGTGCCAGTTACCCTTGCATTTTTCATTATCATTTATTTTTATTACCAAGCCTATCCCTGACTGCCAGTTAGTCAGCCTGCATGTAGACAGTGTGCTACTCCCACAGACAAGAAAGTCAGAAGAATTTTAAATAAGCTATTTTTAAAATGTTTACCATCTAAACCTAACTCCCAAAGTGCTACTTTGGATAGCTAGAGTGCATCCACCTACCTAATTTTGTGCCCAGGAGGGAATTTCCATTAGGACAAGTGTCTCCCCATAGGTGATAAACAGCTTTGCCATGTGTTTCTGTGCATGTTTATTCATTCATATGTGTTTATTTATTCAGGTCCACACAACTGATTTTTTGTCTCCAGTTGTGAATGTGGTTTGGCTGGAAAAGCTTAGTTCACACAGATCTCTAAACATCTGCTCAAGTTTTTCTCATTCCCAACCCCCATCCATTAGAAATTTTAGGTACACACTACAGAAAGTTTACTGCATCTTTATCAAATAGAAAAGAGAAAAAAAAACCCCAAAAGCACAAATAAACAAACAAAAACAACAAAGGGAATCCCACAACCAAACAGAAATATCCCACCAGCTTTCTTCACATTAAAAAAAAAAATCCAGCTGCATATGAAGGAATAAACTTCAGGCATCAGCAGTTGAATCAAATATTATCTAACTCTGGAAAGACAGAATTTAAGATGATTACAGGTGGTGTTCAGGCCTCAGTGCAAAAGTGAACATCATTCATTATGAAAATTTGTCTTGAATCATTATGAAGTTTGTGTATTAGTAGGCAGATCTAGGTCAAATGTTCCCAAGAGCTGGGCTGCTAATGAAACAGGTTGAAATCTAGTTGTCTTTTCATTATAATTTCCATGCATTTTTTATGAAAGCTTGTACATGACCAGTAGAAAACTCACTACAGTCTTTTTAATAGAAGTACTCATCAAAATGAGATTAAAAGATAGGATTAAGTTAGTTTTACTTTACTGCATTGATGAACTTTTTAGGTTTGTTTACATTTTCCCCATTTAAATAAAACTTACAGCATGAGAACATATTGCACTATGTCCATTATATCTTTTTTGAGGTCAGCTCTCTATTCCACCACAACTTTCAGGCGCTTCAGAGACAAATGTTCATTGGTCTTACTCACTAGTGTCTTCTACTGCAGGATATTCCACCTCAAGGCATCCAAGAAACCAAAAAGATCTCAGCTTCTTGTTTTGCCAAGGGAAAACAAAACCAAACCAAAACAAAACCAGCAAACCAGACAGCCACTTATTTTTCAAACAGCACTGTTTGAGTGCCTCAGGTATCTAATGGAAGGGGGGAAGATGTGCTACTGCTATCCAAGCTGGGAGCTGAAGTACAGACTTATTTTTTGGTGTTGAGAAACTTATCAGAAAAAAAAAATCAAAAAGAATAGTTTTAGCACAGAATTCTACTACCATTCCCCTGAAATTGTCAACATCACTAATGATGTTTTATATAGTACCTCCTGTAACAGGAACCATCAGGTCTCAATACAATTATGATAGCTGAAATGTTCTGGAAAACATTAAAAATATCTTCCTCCTAAAAGGATGCAACACATTCTAGTTGCCGCATATTTTTCCCTTTTCTCCTACTGTCTTAGGTAATAAAAAAGAGAGAACAGGTTTCAAACTGTTAACATTCTGCATGGACCAGGTGCAAGAGGCTCCCACTCTAAGGACTCCTGCACATCTGGCATAAACTGATACCTAAATACTGGGAGAAGAATTGAGCCACGAGAAACTGCTGAACTTGCTCTTGGCATCTCACCAAGGGCTCTTCACTAGGATATCTTCCAGTTACACAGAGGAGCTTGGATAGAAGTCAGGAGCTGTTACCATGTTCTTCCCACTATTTTCCAAAGTGTACAGTATCCATTTTATGGTTTTAACAAAATAATGATTTTTGTGTTCATTTGTTGCTACTGTTTCAATTATCACTGCTCCTATTTATGTACAGGATAGAGTTTTTATAAAGTGACTGCTTTAAAAGAGAACAACATACGCAACAGCAAAGTGACAGCCCACAATACAACAGCAAAACCTACTGGTGCAAGAAATCCATTAAACAGCCTCTTGCAAAAAGCATCTACAATATGACATGCCAGAAGAAGGGTGAGTGTAGTAAATACAGTCAGTCTATATGTGAAAGCTGGTAGGACACCATAGAACAGGACAAGATCAGCTACTGAAAACAGGTCACTAAGGTGAGACTTTGCAAGAAGCCAAGAATTGAAGATATATTCTGCTACTGCCCCCTCATACTCATTTTCTAAGTCTGGCCAGAGTAGATCTCTTTCATATTCCGTGGAAGCTTTCCCACGTGCAGGGAAAAAAAAGAAATGGAGAGATAATTCATTCTTTGTGACACTTGACACTTCTTCAAATATCATGGAATTCTCTCCTGGATGGAGTTAACACTAACTTCAAAGTCACTTCACCACACACACACAAAAAAATTAAATTACAGAATCCAGTCTTACAGAATTATATTCATTGAGTATGGTGCTCTTGCTTTGTATTGAACAAGGAATCAAGTGAAAGAATGTAAAACACTCAAGAGGAAAGTGGCTAACATATTCTTAATGTGTCAAAAATTTTGTTTGTCTGGTCCCCATAAAACATAAAAAGTTCTAGACTACTTTCGGGGATACGAGAAAAAAATCATCAAACACAGAAATAAAGTGACCAGAAAACCCCTACAGAATAATAACCCAAATGTCATTTCTTCTTTTTTTTTATTGAGTGTAATTTGTCTAGCATTTTACTTTTTTCACCCATTAAACATGTTAGAAGACTGGACTGCAAATCACCTTTTCTTTTAAAGAAGACACAGTAGCTTTTGATAATACAGTTTTGACCTTATCCAATTTTTACAGCCTATTTGCTATTTCTAACGTATTATTCATTGCCCATTATTATACTAATAAACTTTATTATCTTTTATAAAGCCACCAATGGTTACATGCTTGAATGGCCTTCAGAAAAGAAAGCTATAATAACATAACAAGGTAAACCTAATAAAACATTCTTTGTTCTCAAAGTGTATTTGTGATAATGGACCATTACCTTTTATTTATTATTCACATAAATGTATGATGGGATTTGTACTCTCTCCAGTATTAACTGTCTCAACTTGCAGAAACCATGCAAAAAAAAATATTGTTGAATATTTGGTCTCTAGTAAGAAAATAAAGAATGTATAAATAAAAAAATCCAAATTTTCCCATATTATCATTTTTATAATCTCAGCAACTGCGTTAAAGTGCACTCATCCAACTGCTAAAGTCCCTTTTCCTAGTTTCACATTGAGCTAATACTACCAACTTAAGTCACTTAAATAAGTAATAAACAAGCAGAACACTTTGGAAGGTGAAAAATGGTATTGTTTGGACCCTTGAAATTCTGCTGAAATGTAGTGGAATGTCACTATTCCTGTAGTTTTATATCAGAAACCATTATTAGACCCTGTATGCATGTGACACAAGCAAAACAAAGAGCATAACTAAGAAACTTATGATAAACATCCGTGGTGTATGTAGGTCTCATTTCATTATGTGAAGTGCTATCTGAACACATGCCCATATAAAACTTAGTAACTCCCTATAGATGTTTTTTCCCATAGCTATATGGAAACAGAACTCTTTCTTTGTCATATAACTTCTTATATTTGTTTAACTAAGTTCAAAACCCTTTCCCACTTAGGTCTGTTAAGTAATCCCTGTACTAGAAAGATCTAAATCTAAGGTGCCTCAGTTGCATCAAACAGATATGAAATACTGAACTGGGGGTCCATCCAAACCACAAGATCTTCTGTCATCCAAGACCACTGGAGGAAGAAACAAAATCAAAATCAAACACAAAACCCCAAAACAGTACCAAAACAAAACCAAAACCAGACATACAGCTCAAAATACACTATTTCACAGATGTCTCTTTCTCTGTGGTACCAAAACTCAGAAATTAGATTTTTAACCAGAACTGTAGGTTAAACCTTTTAAAACAGTCAGATTTAGCAGAATAGACCTTGCTTGGGCTGCACCTCTGCTAACCATGATACTCCATAACTTCAACACAGGCAGGATAGACATTTCAACAGACACCAGGAGACTTCCCAAATGCAGTAAAACTGAACTCCGAGGTGTACATAATCACACTCCTGATCTCCTTTTGTCCTACACCTCGTCATGCTTTCTCTGTCAAAATAGGGGTGTGGGATGAGCTTGTAAGAAAGAAAGCAATGGCTCACAATGACTCTGTGTTAAGGAAAATTTACCATTGAGCTCACCATAACCAGTTTTACTTTTCTGACATGAGTGCCTGCATAACATTTGCATAAGTGTCACGCTGAAAACCAGTGTTAAGCAGGGGTGAGACACATCCTAATTTGAACCAACACTTTTCAGTACTGTGTACAGCATAGGCCCAGTGCTAAAGACCCCTGATGTAAATTTAAGTGGAACACTCATCAAATGCAAGACAACCATTTTATGCAATGCGAATACTGATACAACAGGAGTAGGCTCAGATCATTACTTCATATAATATACATCAGTCAGGCAAGTAACACATTGTAAATTATTCTTGGCCTAAGCTGATAAAAGTCTTCCTAATGTTCAGGCTGTCTTCCTTTTGAAAAAAAAAAAACCATGGAGTTTCTCTGGCTACCATCCATTAGCTGGATAGAACTTGTTGGGAGTTATGATGTTCCAGAAATATTTTCTTACTCATGTTAACTCAATGTGTGCTGGTTCTCCCTTTAGAGGTAGCCATGGGAAATACTTCACTATACAATTAATTTCTATTGGACATTTTAGTAGTACCTCTATTTTTTGTAACTATTTTTGATCCACAGTACAAAGGGTAGAAAGCAATAGGTTGTCTGATCAGACAGCATGACACCCTGCAGAATCCCACCCATTCTCTACTTGGACCTTTTTTAATGCATTCTACAGTACAACACTTTTCAGAATATCTTTTTCTTTTGTAAGTCTTGGGATAACAGACAATCATTCTTCACACTCATGTAAATTGTTCCATTAGTTAAGTACCCTTGATATCAAAAGTTCAGCCCACAGACACACACATCATGGTCAAATTCTCTCCTAAGTGGGTAGAGAACCTAAATTAAATAAACACTTTGGCCGTCACTATTATTTTTCTTTTAGATTCACATCAGTATTTCTAATTTTTATAAGTTATTCTTCTGTATGCTAAGTAGCCTCTAATAGGATCTGAGATGCAGATATGTATGCTTATTATTATGGAAAAGCAGCATTATTTTTAAATTATTCAGGCTAGTAAGTACACAAAGAACTTTCCACTCTTCTGATCCAGGGAACACAAATAGTTAATATTATCAAATAAATGCATTTTTTAAATTTCAGCTGTTCACTCAATTCCTATCACAGGTAGACAACAGGGAACTCAGCTGCTCTGCCCTTTATGTCAGCAACTGCTTATCCAAATGATGGTACAGTGTCATAATCTGCACGTGAATTGTTTAGTTGTTAAGCTCATTCTGAAAATATTCAGAAAGAGCTGCCAACTGGCAGTGTTCTCAGAGATGCTCTGTCTTTGTCATAGGCCAAAAACCCACCCACATTTATTAACAGAAATAACAATTTAAAGGCACATATTTGTCAGCGTGTTAAAATTATTTGACATTAACTTTCTAATCATCATAATCAATCCCAACTCTAATGCAGTTTTTAAAAAATCAAGTAAGACACCTTACCAAAGCTGTAAATTCAGTGTTGGACTAGGGCTGACTGTGTCTCCAGCTCTTCAGGAAATCTGTTAGGAAATGACACTTAGTAAGTATCAGTTTCTCAGGCTGAAGGTCTCATTCTGAATCATCCTGAGAAGCAACTGCAAAGAACTGTGTCAAATAAACAGCTCATGACACTGCTGATTTCCCTTTATAGAGTTATAATCAACATCCTTTGGGGAAAATGCCATTGGAATCCCAGAATCATTCAGGCTGCTGAAGACCTTGGGATGCCCTGTCCAAAGCAAGATAATAATTGAATTCAGAACATACTTGGGGCTTTGTCTAATCTTGTTCTGAAAGGCAAGTGGGCCCTCAAGTTTATGAACCGCACCTTCTGTTTTGGTGTCATCTGCAAATTTGATGGGGCTCCATTCTGTTTTCAACTAATTTATAAAGATATTAAACAAACAAGGTCCCAGAATAGACCCCGGGGAACTTCACTTCTAACCAACCTCCAGATAGAGTAGAAGCTATTGACTACTAACTTTTGAGCCCAGTCTTTTTTTAATTTATCCATTATTTGCAGCTATTTTGCAGAATGCTAATCAAGGTCAAATCTAACATTATTTAGCTCAAGAGAACTCTAGGGCTATCATTGGAGAGTTTATTTCCTCCAAGTGACCATATGTTGTGAAGCTGTTCTAATTTACAATGCAGACTGAACTGATGCCTGCTGCTCTGAGGACTGAGTAAGAGTGACAATGGCCCTAAGAAGAACCAAATTCATTCAACTGAATGTTTAGGAAAATGAAGAGTTTAATCTTTCAGCAACTTAATAGTTCAGGATACTTTTCCAGTGTGTTCTGGTGGACTGCACAGTATGACCACCGTCCATAAGACCAGGGGGGAGTTAAGAGTAGAAACTCAGATTCTAATAGCTATGTGCAGCTGGTGCTCAGTGGGCAAAATTTGAGTAAATTCTTCTTTACTGCCAACACCCAGAGCAAAGCACACAGATCATCCACAGAGACATTTGGGAAAGCAAGAAAATACTGTTGGCTGAAAGTAAATTAAAAGATAGACTGAAATGGAAGAAGGCAAGTGGAAAGAAAATCAAAGGATTAGGATGCAGAGAAAGTAGGGAGAGACAGAAGAATCAGAGAATATGCTGAGTTAGAAGGGACCAATCAGGATCATTGAGTCCAACTCCTGGACCTTCATAGGACACCCCAAAAATCACATCAGGAGCCTGAGACCATTGTCCAAATGCTTCTGCAATTCTGCTGGGTGTGGTCTCCTCCAGGCTGAACTGACCAAGTGACCTTGGCTGCTCCTCATACACCTTCCCCTCCAGACCCTTCATCATCCTCGTGGCCATCCTTTGGACATTCTCTAATAGCTTAATGGGTTGGGGTTTTTTTATTGTGGCACCCAAAACTGCCCCCAGCACTCGAGGTGAAGCCTCCCCAGTGCAGAGCAGAGGGGACAATCCCCTCCCTGGCCTGGCTGGCCATGCTGTGCCTGATGCTCCCCAGGACAGGGTTGTCCCTCCCAGCTGCCAGGCCACTGCTGATTCACATTCAATTTTCTGTTGATCAGGATCCCAGGTGCCTTTCCATGGTGCTTCTCTCCAGCCTCTCATTTCCCAGTCTACTCACACAACCAGGGTTTCCCCATCCCAGGTGCAGAACCCAGCACCTGCTTTTAGACTTCATAGTGTTGGTAAGACAGACACAAAGATTCAGGAAGGGCAAAGTGTGGTGAATGTTAGGCTCCTTCATAGATTTTTTCTTCTATCTGTAAGAGAATTACACAGTTTTTCATAGTTTCTTGCAGTGGAAACTCCTTTATTTTAGCTTTTATCACCAGTTTGTAATTTCCAGTTTTTCTTGAGAATCAACGCAGGCTCCAGTGATGTGTTGGACCCAGGATATGATTGACAAAGATTACTTTCCGGGGCCAAAACATGCTCTGTTATTTGCAGTATTTCACTCTTCACTGTCCTGGAGGGTAGATCCAAGAAGACTACTTTTCCATCAGCTTTATGCCCAGCACTTCCACACATCAAAGTAATCAAGCTTTTGGAATAACAATAGAGAAATTCTCTTCTGCCCAGATTAGCAGAGCTATTTGGTTTCTTTATCTAGGTTCACATGCTAAATGCCTGGCATATCCATTAAATTAACATTTGCTTTTAGCTCCCATCAATACAGGCCAGAAAGAGAGATAATAGTGAGGGTTTGAAGGCCTTAAACATATTTCCACTCTTGGAGACTATGCAACATTCCATCTCATATTTAACAACCTACTAAAGAAAACGAAAAAAACCTTTTTAATATCTCATTACAAGTCAAATAAATCCTATCCCAAATGTGAGAAATACCAGAAACTCCACATACTACTTAGTAATTCACTTGTGAGGAAAGTGATGCCAATGCCTGTCCAAAAGAACAGTTTTCAGAGGGGCATCCAAGGTTACTCTTCTCCTCGCTTGTCCCAGTAGTGTGGTTTTATCAAGCCTGTTTGAGTGGTATAGTGCTGTTTTGTTCTTTACTCTTCAAAGCATAGTTTGGAATCATTGGCAAGGGATCTACTGGCCAGGGATGACAGCAAGAAAGCTGAAGAGAGACATATAAATTCTGTATTTTTTAATAACACTTCACAACCAAAATCTACTGAGTCCCACATTGACCCAAACATGCATCTTCCCTGGTGCCAGCCAGAACTTCAGCATAGCTTTATTCAAAGCAGGATGGTAATGAGCTTCTCTGTTTCTGCATAAGCCCAAGGACTTGCTTCTCAATAAAAATCTAAGTTCCAGAGACCCGTGTTCTTGACACACACACATGCAGAATATGTGCCTTCTGTTTAACAGGTTTTTCCACCAGAAGGTGTGTAACATTAGCTTATCACTAAAACAATGAGAGAGCAGGAATCTTGTCTATCTTCCACATGGGTTTCAGGATGAAGTATGGTCAAGTAGAGAATTTGTGGTTTAGGCTTTCTTTTCTCTGCAGTTCTTGTCACAGCAGGACCATGCTCCTACACACCACATCTGGAGCAGTGGAGCAGCAACAACCAAACAGAATAGAAATGTTTATGATTCTTTCAGTGCCATCCAAAACCAGAAGAAATTACTTAAATCCTTATATACAGGAAAAGGCTCACCTGACCGTCAATACTAATAGATAAACAATTCTCCAGCTCTCTGTTAAAATAGGGAAAAGTCATACTTTAGTTTTTATTTATCTTTTCATGTTATCTTGACATAAGATGTCTTGAAGGAACATTTACTATTCCATATGCAGTGTGTCTCCTCATATTCTTTTAGTGAACTATTATGGAAGAAAATAGGTTTTATTCTTCCTTTTATTTTTCTACACTACATGAAATAAAGAGGACACAGAAGTCAACTTGTAAATATTTATGCAAACTTCTAAGTAAACTCAAGAGCAAGAACTCTGTAAGTCAACAAAGGATAACCCTTCCCAAACAAGTAGATGAAAAACTTATGGTGGTCAAGGGAATAATAAAAATGTCTCCAAAATCTTTATCTCTGAAACACTCATTGTGTTTTTCAGCTAACATTGAAGAAATAGATAACATACTGGAAATAGAGAATGAGTATCCCTTAAGCATCCCCTAAGTAACATGACACCACATCCTCTCTCAGCTACCCACTCTTCCTGCAGTTTCAGTCATCTGAGGGATGGTTCTTAGCTCTATGCCATCTCCTTGCTCCTTCCTTAGTTCTCCATCTTTCTCCTGTCACCATATTCCATTGAGCATAAATACTTAAAGCATTTAAGCAGGAGAAGTAGCCAACAAAAGTGAGTTTTTAGATAGACAATGTATTTGAAAGCCAATTCAGAGAGAAGCATCTGTCGGACAAGCATCTAAGCTTCCTCTTTTCTGCTTTCATGGGACTTGTTTGACCTTAGGAAGGTTTCCAGTACTTTGGTAGACATCACAAGCACAACAGAGCAGCACAAAGGAATGTCAGCTAGGCAGGCTCAGCAGCTGCACATATTCCAGCACATATTTCACACACAGCCAAGTGGACAGGTCTTCCCCTCTGAGAAGTATTTTTCACTTGGCTACAAGGGATTTCTCTCTTAAAGTCCAGTCAAGTGAGACAACTGGTTTAATAATGTAGCACACATTGATGCTTGTGTCAGCAAGACATAAAAGAGCAAGATGAATTATTTCTGTAAAATGAAAACTGCACATGACAAAGGCCTTGTAATGCCCAGATGCACGAAGAGAGGTGAAGAGATTGGAGTTTTCACTACCTTTTTTTTAATGACACAGAAAAGTAAACAGAAAATGCAATGGACATTTTCTGAGTCTAGCTGGTTCTTTTTATGTTGTTTGCCTAGAGTGATCGTATTAAACAGCTATTCACAACTGCTTCACATTCACACTGTGTTGTCATTTAACACTGTTACTGGGCTTCTGGGAACTCTTGGAGATAATGACACATGCTTTCATTTTAGATAAAATTATCTGCATGTTCTTAAAATCCACTAGAGAGTGCATCAATTAACATATCCCAGATATTAATCCATAAAGGTTGCTTGTATTTTTGGTGGTTGTGATTTATTGGTTTTAAGCAGTCCTATTTTTTCGTCTTTATTTAAGGAGTTGTTTATTTAATCAGAGATCTGCTGGTTTATCTAAAATTTTAAAAACCTAATTAAAAAAACCCAAACAAACAGGGAAAACTTTCAAAAATCCTGAGGAACTGAGGAGTTTTATTGGGCAGAGACATGAAAGTGAGAAGTGAGAGGTGTTTTATAGCTTCTTTTTAGACACATTATAAAGTGTAGAGTTGTGACAAATTTTTTCTTTTCTTTAATCATCAGACACTAAATACTTTGATATTAAATTTGTCAGATAATATAATGCGTTGGGTTTGCATGGGCTGGATTCTGTGACAAGCTGTCAGGAAATTCCCCCATGTTTGAGAGAGCCAGTGCCAGCCAGCTCTGAAACAGACCTGCCATGGCCAAGGCTGAACCCATCAGAGACAGTGGGGGCACCTGTGGGATTAGAGCTGTGGGGAGGGGAATAATCTACAACTGCAGTTGAAGAGAGAAGAGAGAATATGTGAGAGAAACATCTCAGCAGACACTGATGAAGGAGAGGTGCTCCAGGTGCAGGAGCAGAGGTTCCCTGGCAGCCTGTGGCAGACCATGATGAGGCAGCTGTGCCCCTGCAGCCCATGGAGGTCTTGGGTTGGGCTATGTATGATTAAAGGTAAAAAAATTTCTCCAGTTAGGAGAAAATCTTTTTGACTATTGAAAAGATGTTGAATAGTATAGAAGTTTAGCTCGTAAGTTTGAACCTGTCTTTTTATTTTTCTTCAAGATCAACGTAATAATGTAAGTATAATGACTGGCTTAAAAAATGCTTGCCAAGCATTTTAAAAATAAGATTGTGATATTTCAATTATCTTAAGATTGCATAAAAATCTCTTGCAAGAAGTCTGTGAAATTTATGTACATTACCCATTTAGAAATAATTTAAGGATAAAACAGCAATAACAACCAACAAAAGTCTTTCTGCATTTCCTGGCAGCAGTTTGTCAGGTGTCTTATCTTCAGCACAATTAAGAGGGCTTTAAAAAGAAAGGATTATTCACACAAGGACAGGTTGTCAGCGTGTGAAAACTTGATTTTTATTCAGGGTCATTGAAATGCAAGGTTCACTCAGATGAAAAATCTGAATAAAAATGTTCAAAACATCTCCATTCAACTCTTCCTTGTAACCATATCATAGGATTGTAAAGACTCTAACTGAACATTCATAGAAGCTCTGTGAAATGTACTAGATAATCAGAAGAAAAGGCCAAGCAATAGCAGGACATTCTTTTCCAATAGCTGTGTATTCATTGCCTTTTTCAGTAGGATTTTAGTCTGACTCAGCATCTGCCGTGCACCAAAGCAATGCAAGTACTGGAGGCAGAGGTCTACCAGTCTGTATGCCACTGAGAATTAATGAGAAACAGTGAGGGCATTTCTTGGCCTGCCAAAAACATCCTCCACCATCTGGGTAAGCACAAATAGTCCATCTATAAGAAATGCTTTTACATATATGGTTAGTTATTGTAATTTTGACACAGAAAAGCATTTTTATCTTAAATAATTCTACCATTTCTATATGAAAGTTTCTGAATCAATGTGCAAAATTAGTATATATGAGCAATAGTAAAGTACAATCATGTAAAGTGTAATATTACTGATATAATGAATCGTTCTGGGAAATAAATTAAAGAAGAAATCTAAATCATACTTACAGCAAATTGTGATGCAGAGAGGAAAATTTTGATCTTCAAAGTCATGGGCTTTATGATTCCCCTACCGGAAAGATTTTTCTCATTGAAACAAGAACACCCAAAAAAAAAAAAAAAAAAAAAAAAAAAAAAAAAAAAAAAAAAAAAAAAAAAAAAAAAAAAAAAAAAAAGGCAGCGGAAAACGCATGGATTGAAAATGCTGATCAGAAGTTAATCTAAAGATATACAGAATTTAACAGAAGACAGTAATTATGTCATTATTTTTGAAACTGTGACACAAAATTCTACTCAAGATATTAAAGGCTCTTAAAATATAAATTATTGCCACTACTCCAAACAGTAGGTGTGCTGCAGAAAGTACAGCAAGGACAGCAGCACAGCACTGGCTCCTGGAGAGATTTTGTTGAACTAGACCTGTAGGTCACATTCTTATAACATTTACATGTGTTCACATTAAAAAATACCATGATATGGAAACAGGTCTAAACTCAACTTGTACTACATTTTATTGCCTTATTATTATCTTGTAGGTCAGTATGCATAAAATGGGCTATATACCTTATATAACCTATTTAATCATTCTGGATTTACTGTGACAACCGCCCATGAGACAGAGATGTCCAGATATGGCACCTAGGCTGACCATAACATTGCTTGAAATCAGAGGCAATAAGGCAATAATTTGTAATTCAACCAACCATATCAAGCAGTGAAATGGATTTATGATGGCGTTCCGTGAGAGAAATGAAGGTCAGTTTTCAGCAATGAGGGTGCTGTTGACTGCAGAAGTATGTGATGAAATTATATATAAGTTTCTGTCATCCTTAAAAAGAGAAAAGGAGCTGAATGAACTTCCATTCTGTGGTTTAAATTATTCCCTGTCCTTTTCCACAAGACAAGATGGAAGATCTTAAAAAAAGAATGATACACTGTTATTTATCTTCATCAGCTGAAAAGAAAAATAGCATCATGTCTGCCTGAATCTAATGTTAGGAAGTTATTTCATAAATTAGAATTTTTTTAGTATTTCACCAATAAAATTGATAATAACTATTAAAAAAAAAGTATTGCCACTGAAATCTTCTGCACAGATGGACAGAATCTTTCCGATGGTTGTTTCTCAGACTACTGCAAAAATTGGGATGTATGGGAACTAAACGCTATCAAAATTGGATGGGAGAGAGGAGATCCTGCTGTCCAATATCTGACAAACTTTTATTTTCTACATAATTTATTACTATGTTAAATGTGTAACTATGATACCAGCATCTCACCACCTTGTTTCTCACCACCACAGCTGCCTGCCAGGATCTTATCTACAGATGCTCACCTGCGTAAATATCTCTAAAGCTGTCTGTATAAACATAGGCAAATCTACAACAGCTGCACTAGTGCACCTTGGGAAGAATTCCTTGTGGACTTTCAACCAACAATTCTCCCTTTCCCACTTTTTTTTTTTTTTTTTTGATCTTGAGGTGCACATCTGTGCCATCTTTACTGTAACACTGTACTTCATCTTTATGCAAAGTCTTATCCTATCTGATCCCTGCCTCGTAGTCCTAACTGAAAATTCTTTTGCAAAGTGTCTAAATTGAGCTTCTTTTTAAAAGGCAAGTGAAAAAATCCAAATTTATATGAAATTCTAAGAGGAGGGGGGGAAGAAAAAATATATATCTATGAGTCAATCAGCCAGATTAGAATAGGACACCTTTATTTATTTGTTTTTTTAATTCTTGTGACTAGGATGATAAGTAAAAATTGAAAGTCTCACCAATGAAGAAAGAAAATTCAATTCCATAGAAATTCTTCTGACAACTTATTTATTGTATTTAATATTGTAAGGCTTGAGAATTATTAATTACAATGACACTGAAGTTTGCCAAGATGATGTCCAAATACTAACTCAATGAATTTAATATGTTGTCCTACCAACTCAGCTTTTAAATCAGAAGCTATAATGAAGGTCGAGACCTGAAGCCTTTAAAGACTCAAGGATCAGTTGTTATCAGACCAAGAGAAGGTGATTTGTAATTAGGAGGATTGTCAGAAAGAAGTATGGCATGTATTCATTTGATTATGGTACAAAAAGGACGCAGGATGAACCGACTAAATAGTGAACTTTGTGTTTAGTCCTTGGTTGACTACATTTCAGATATGCTGAAAATATAAATTAATCAAAACTAGATCTACAGCGGAAAGGAAGAAGGTCTAATCCTTTCAATAATCCCCAACAAAGGAATAGAGTACTGTATGATGCAGTAACTATTTTAATATCTACTTGCATAATTGTGCTGCATTCTACAACAAACATCATACATTATATACAGTCTCTTCTTATTCTCTTTGAATAAATGTCTGTAGTTCAGGAGAATATTTTTCAAGAAGAACATTGGCATACCAGTTGGTGTTTTATAAAATAAATGAGGAAGGAATGACATGGATTAAAATTCTTACCAAATCTTAGAGACCCAGACAGTCCACAAGTGTTTTCTGGAGATGCTTCTCCCAGAGAGGCTACAGGAGTGGCTTCACTAAGCAGCTGCCAGAAATTTCCTCTATGTCCAGTTGAGCCAATGCAGTTGGCTCCAAGATAGACCTGCCACTGGCCCAGCTGAACCCACCAGTGACAGTGGTAGTGCCTCTGAGTTAGACATACATAGAAAGGAAAAGAAGTTATTATTCAGGAGACATTGGAGCCAGAGAAAG
The DNA here is from genome assembly GCA_013397095.1 of Sterrhoptilus dennistouni. Taxonomy (NCBI): domain Eukaryota; kingdom Metazoa; phylum Chordata; class Aves; order Passeriformes; family Zosteropidae; genus Sterrhoptilus; species Sterrhoptilus dennistouni. The sequence goes on from VWZU01019727.1 coordinate 704,233, forward strand.
AAGGAGGGAGAATATGAGAGAGAAATAGATGCCAAGGTCAGTCTCAGAAGGAAGGAAAGGAAGGAAGGAGGAAGGAAGGGAAGGAGCTGTTCCAGGAGCCAAAGCTGGGATTCCTCTGCAGCCTGTGTTGAAGACAATGGTGAGGCAGCTGTGCTGCCCATGAAAGTCCAGGGTGGAAGGGAGATCCCTCTACAGCCTCTGGAGGACCCTATGCCAGAGCAGGTGCATGCCCAAAGGAGGCTGTGATGCTATGAGAAGACCATGCTAGAAAAGGCTCCTGGCAGAACTATGGCCTCAGGGGCTTGTGGCCCCATGGGGGATACATGTTCTGGCTCTTTGTTCCTGAAGGACTACCCCCTCTGGAAATGGACCCATGCTGGAGAAGTTCATAAAGAACTGCAGCCTGTGGAAGTGGTCAGTTGGAGAAATTGTCTCATGTGGGAGGGACTCCCACACTGGAGCAGGGGAAGGGTGTGAGGAGTCCTCCCCCTAAGGAGGAAGGAGTGGAAGAGACATGTGTTAAACTAACTGCAGACCTCACTCCCTGTCTTCCTGCACCACTGAGGGGAAGAAGGCAGGGAATCCAGGAGGGAAGATGAGCCCAGGAAGAAGGGAGAGTCAGGAGGCTAAGATGTGAGTTTATTTCTCATCATCCAACCCTGATTTCAGGATTATCTGACGATTGCAAAGCCCTAATTGCAACTGTGGGTCAGCATTTGCCAGCAAAGAATTCTCATCCTCGCTGCCGTGGCACAACAAATTCCTTGTGGGAAGCTGTTTGCTGATAGCTAAAGGGAGCTAGTGCCATTGCTTCAACTCTCCTCCTGGGATCAGGAGAGTAATCAGTGTCTCCTTGCCCACAGTATACAAATAGATATCAATATAAATAGTGATAGAATCCTGACTACTGCAGATTTATAATGCACTCATGTAGTTATGAATACAAATGTATAAAGTGGAGCCTTGATTATAGTCCCAGTGAGATGGGTTTACACATTGGTTTACACCATTTGTTTGAAGAAATATGCATTAAAATAACTAAGTTATTGTGGTAGAAGAACTAATTATTGAAACCTTTTGCCAGTCTCTAGTACCAAAAGAAGAATGGTGCAGGGGATAGGATACCCCTTCTGATCAAAGCAGAGTGGCAGTGGTTTCAGGGAAAATGCACAATAATCTTTTTTATTTCTTAACATAATTCAGAAAATTCCTTCAGGTGAGAGCAGGCAGAGTACTGTTAGGAAAGAACAAAGTTCTCTATGTAAGTAGGCTAGTCATGCTGACCTTGAGAAGTTGATTAAACAATGCATCATTATGATCCACAGTAATCTTCTGTTTAGTTCAAAACAGAGTTTGAGAAAAACTCTAGAAAAATGTGCAAAATGCCAAAAAAAGAGTGAGATCTGAGCATGACTGAAAGTTACTTTTAAGCCTATATTCTTCCTTTGATGCAGGCTTATAAATCCAATTAACATTAATGAGAAATGTGTTGTGCCCATATGCAAACCATGAGCTGAGATTCCCTACTGCCCCTCCAAGATTCTTTTGTATAACTCAAATATTGAACTGTTACATTTAAAGCATATTTTGACTTGAAAAGTTTCAAAGCTTAATGTTTATTCTGCCTTAAAAAAATTAATAGCAACAAAGTATAATTGCTTCAGTAATGTTTTGCAAAAACATCAAAGTCTTTTATGTTTCTGCAGTTTGAAAAGAAACCTCAAAAATAATGTTGATGTATTTTGTGCAGATCATATAGCCTACATTGCATAAATCACAAAGTTTGACAGTTCTGAAAATATTGCATTGTAAGGTGTTCAAGTCAGATTTCTAAACAGACAAATAATAAATCAAATATTATTGGGAGGCAAGATCCCTGATTTGGAAGAAAAAAAATAATCAGAGCTTAGAACTGCAGAAAAACTATTCTTGGTTTCAAGACAACATTCTTCAAAGGAAAAAAAAAAATCTTTAAAATAGAATGAAAGACTTCAATTGTTCCCTGAAACAGATTTTAAAATGAAGAAAGTAAGGCATCTGCATTATTAATCAGAAAAATACATCCTACGAATTTTAATACTGCATTTGTTATTTTCTACTGAACACAGTATTCCTCATAACCTGACAAGGTGATGATCCCAAAATCAAAACAGATGGTCTTTAAAAGATCTACAGATCCTCCCTTTTAATGAATCTCAAGAATCCTATAGGATTTATAATGAAGCTACTCATACATATAAAAAGAAATGTGCTTCTTCAGTAGCTTGCTTAACAATATTTCTATGAAATCAATTACCTGTGTCTGGTGGATTTTATGACTAAGAGACATCTCCTTGCTGTTACACAGCTGGTGCTGTAATGTTGTATTCTAATTATTCTTCTTCCCTTCTAGACTGGATGTGTGCCTATGATTTTTCTTATTCCAAATTTTGCTACTTTAAATTCAGTCAATTTTCCCATTCTATCCTCTTGGCATCGAAAAAGACCAGCATCAGTTTCTCAAACTGGGTTCTTTCTCAATCACTGTCACTGTCATGAGTGAACAGTTCACTCCTCTTTTGTATTAGACACTGCTGACCTGTGTCTTCTGCATTTCTGCCAACCTCTCCGTCTAAAATCATCTCCTTATCCCAGAGTGCTTCATAATTTTTTTCTACCTTTTACATGCTGGAAACCAACTATATCCTATTCCTTGGAAAGAGATGTTTGTGGGTTTTTTATATGGTTGTATAATGTATCCTTGGGTGTCTCTGTCAGCCACTGCAGCACTACTTATGATGCAGTTACCACTTCAGTGGAAAAGGGAAGAGCTACACAGATCATGTGTCTGGACTCAGTGTCCCACAACATCCTTCTCTCTAGGTTGGAAAAGTATGGGTTTGATGCGTGGATATTCAGTGGTTAGGAAATGGGTTGCATGATCACATCCAGAGATTAGTGGTCAATGTCTCAATGTCCAGATGAAGATCAATGATGAGTGGTAGTTCCCAGGAGCCCACAGTGGGACCAGTAGTGTTAAATATCCTGATCAAAAACACGGACAGTAGCAATGAAAGCACCCTCAGTAATCTGCAGATTACACCAAACTAAGTGGTGGGGTTGACACACATGAGGGATGGGATGCCACCCAGAGGGATCTGGGCAAGCTTGAGAAGTGGGACCATGTGAACTTCCTGAGAGACAACAAAGGCAGGTTCAAGGTCCTGAACCTGGGTCAGGGCAGCCCCCACATATATGCTTCAGGCTGAAGAGACTGAGAGTAGTAGACTTGCTGAGAAAAACTTGAGGCTGCTGGTGGATGAAAAGCTGGATATGAGCTGGCAGTGTGTGTTTGCAACCCAGAAAGACAAACACATCCTGGGCTACCTCCAAAGCAGTGTGACCAGCAGGACCAGGGAGGGGATTCTGCCCCTCTGCTCTGCTTTGGCAAGACCCCACCTGCAGTGCTGCATCCAGCTCTGGGGTCCCAGCACAGGAAAGACATGGGCCTGTGAGAGCAGGTCCAGAGGAGGGACAAGAAGATGATTGGAAGGATGGAGCATCTGTGCTATGAAGAAAGGCTGGAAGAATTGGGGTTGTTCATCCTGAAGAAGAGAAGACTCCAAGGAAACCTTATTTTCACTTTTCAGTACTTAGAGAGGCTCATGAAAGAGACAGGAATGGATTTTGTAGTAGAGCCTGCTGCAATGGGTGAATCAGGATGGCTTTAAAAGAAAACGGTACAGGTAGATTTAGATTGGATATAGGAAAAAAAATTCCTGAGATGAGGGTGGTGTAACACTGGAAGAGGGTGCCCAGAGAGGTGGTGGATGCCCCATCCCTGGAGACATTCAAGACAAGATTGGATAGGGCTCTGAGGAACCTGATCTTGTTGAAGGCATCCCTGCTCACTGCAGAGGAGTTTAACTAGATGACCTTAAGAGATCCTTTCCAATCCAAACTATTCTATAATAATAGGCAGTAAAACACTTAAGGACACATGTTTGTGTATTGTATAGACAATGAATGAACGTCTTTAAAAAAATATCATGCAAACCATCCTATATATATATTTATAACACTCAATGAATGATTTAATGGATTTCTACCAGTTTACTGGTTCCTGAGGACAGCTGCAGATAGCTCAAACCTCCTGTGCAGTGTTCTTTCAAGGGTTAAGCATTCCCTGTCTTGGAGTGTGGAACAATGGAACTTTTAATTGCTTCTGATTCTTTTGACTGACCAGGAAGGAAAACAAGATGAAAAATGTACATTGTATTTCACAGAATTTATCCAAACATCGCTCTGCTGTTATCATCAGAGTTTATTATTTGAATCCAAACGCAGCCAAAAAAAACCCCAGAAAAACTCTTAATTGCAAATTTCAGCTGGGTTCCATTGAAGTAATATGAGACTTCAAAACTACAGAACAATTCAAATTCTGTGAGAATTCAAGGCTCAATGGAAATCAATTGTGGAATAGATATAATAAATCATACAACCTAGTCCATTGACAGTCTGCTATCTATCCCTACTATTTTTGGTGCTTTGTTCAGGTTTGTTTTCAAAGTCTTACATAAAAATTGGGAAAACATTTCAATATTTCTTCAAAATTACTGAATAAAATATAATGATGAATAGAAAAACAGATGTTTCCTGAATTTTTTGCAGAGTATATAGCTCATTAGAGGCATTGTAGTGGAACTTTTTCTGTTTAAAACTTTGCTGCTTGAAAAAGCATCACAACCTTTGAACTCTATTTTGGTGGTGTTGTGGGGTTTGTTTTATTTTATTTAACTGTTCTCATATGTACTTCCACCTTTACTACATAGAAATAATTTTCTACTCCTGAGGCCCTTCAGATAAATACAGAGAAAAATCATGTGATCCTGCAATCTCATTTTACTGAAATCTCATGTATTGGGCTCTTTTAAACTTCCTTCAATCCTTCATCTTTAACCTCTATTGTTTGCTTCTGGTTTACACAGTACTCCATCTTCTTTGTAATAATGTGACAGTGTTTTGTAATTTTCCATAGAAATGTCTACCAAGAATGAAATTTTTAATAAAATTTTACAACAGTGTACTTTACATGGTTTGAGGCATTATATACATGATGTGGAGCTCTAGTGTATCCCTTCTAATAGCCCTCAGCCAGTAAAAATTCTCTCGTTTAAGGAAGAGGCCTATGATTTCAGAGAAGAAAGTTGTAATTTCCTCTACATTCATCCATTCAGTTAGCTGGTAAATGTGATTTCTGAGAACACAAGCATCCATGAATGGCTTTATAATGATCCTGCAGTAAATTAATGTGATATAATCTAAAGAGACTTGAAGGCAGCAGCTGCATCAGATGATGTTGCCCCACTCCTGAAGCACAAAAGTAGTTTTTGTGGTGTATCAGAAAAGCTAACTTTTGCATAGGGGCAAACAGGACAAAACAAATGACATCTAAGGCCACCATTTCAGATACCTTATCAACAGCAGAACTGCTAATGAGACAGAAGAGTTTCCAAAAGAAGAGGTGGGCATGTAGAACTGAACAGAGATGAAATGCAACCAGGAGGAAGATAAAGATGTTGAGTTACAGCTTACACGGTGAAACATTAAGAAGCAGTGAGCCCTTGCAAAATGTGGCTGAATGAAACCTGTTGGTCATGGAGACCATGATGAACATAAAAAACTAGACTATCCATTTGCTTATAAACACTGCAGATTTTCTTAAAGCTAGAATATAGGGAGGGGAAATTGAGAAAGAAATGAGAATTCAGAAATAAGGATCTAGTAGTAATGCAACCTTAGAAAAGCACAGATATATGTAGTATTTTCTCTCTGGGAAGGTAGGAAACTATACACAAAACCAGTCAGATATTCCTTCCATTTCATTTAATGGACTATCTTAATTTACTTGATCTTCCTCAGGGACTGGCTTCTTTGGTCTTCTGTCTTGACACAGATGACACAGTTCATGAATCCTAGCTCACTGATCAGCTGGTACCAGACCTGTGAACATGCCATCTGGAAACAAAACCTTGTCCCTACCACTGCAAAAGAAATAAGGAGATTTGTTGCATTACTTCCCATACCAGGTAGCAAAAAGAGAGGATAATTATTCATTTCTCACTGCCATTAGCCATCAGAGTAGCTGGGGATTCTGTTAAAGAGCTCAGGCTTCTGACTCAGCCTCCATATGACCCCTACTAAGGGGTTAAGTACTCAAATTTCTGAGAGATCATCTGTGTGAACCCATTTGACCAGAGCCCTCTTGTGCATGTCTAGATTTTGCTTTGCAAGCTGTGAGTGATAAGCACTGACACATTTCTAAAAACTTAGCAGTGTATAGCAATGTCATATATTAGAGTTTCTACACACAGAAGTCAATACCTAGTGAAATCAACTATTAGGAAAATGAAGAGTGGAAGAGTTAAGACTAGTATCCAATTAAAGCTGATGCAGCTTTAAGTAACAGATGTTTTTAGCAACATCTGTGAAAATGAATACACTTGTTTTTCATTCATTTCAGAGAAAAGTTTTCTTTCACAGTTCACTGTCTCCATTAGAATATATTAAACCACTTAAAGCACTTAGCACCCTTTGTGAAATTCATATCTTCAGACACACACAGTATTTTGAAAAGTAGAGAATGCTTATTTTTTTAACCCTTCCAAAGCATTTGGCCACTACTTCTATGCTAGGGTTGTTTCCACCTTCAGACCATTCATCTTCTCTTAATAAATAGTGCTAATGAGTTTTTTCCTGCACTTACAAGCATGCAGACTAAATAAGGAATATCCATTTCGCTGGTAAAAGTTTAATTTGATTAATTCTCTCCATGCTCTGGCACTGTACTCCTATGCAGCTACTGACTTAATGTGCAGCATTTGAGAAAACTTCCATGAAAAAAAATGAAGATAACTCCCTATTTATTTACTTGTAATCAGAAAGGTAAACAAATTCATTTTTCCTTGCCATGAAATCATGAGAAGCTCTAAATCTAAAAACCCACTCTAAACAATGATATACTAAGCCATGCAAGTATTATTTGCACATACTTTGTGTATGAGATCAGTTAAGAAATAGGCTTATCTCATGGATAATGGATCTACACCAGTCAGGATATTTTTAATTTGAAAGGATGTTCTGTTAAAACAAAGATAGCAGATTTGGAAGATCATATATTATTGAATTTGTTTTGCTCTGCTCAAACATTCTTAATGAACAGATAGTAAGTATGAAAAAAAAAAAAACCACCAACAGAAAGTACAACAATATGAAGGAATAGAAGAGACTGGCACCAGCCCCATTAAGGAAAAACATTGCAATTGGATTGGAAGCTCTCCCACTTCTTTTATATCATCAAATACATTTATGTTTCATAAGTCATGGTAAGTGCCAGGACATAAATGCTTCAAGTGTTCTTTGTCTAGGAATTCAAATTAGAAAAACAAGAGGAAATATATTCAAGATATAATTTTTAAACAAACAACAGAGTAAAGGGAAAGTTTGCTGTCTAGGAATCATCATGTTTATTCTGTCATTTTATATCTCTTTGGCTAAGCACCATTTTATTTATAAAAATATACTGGAAAATCAAGTGGAACTCAGGGTTATGATAAAGGAGATGGATAATGGGAAGATCTTGTGAGACTCAGGAAAAGAAAATTTCAGAACTTAAAGGCAGAAAACTCAAGCAAAATAAAAATGTATGAGATAAAAATAAGTCTACAGAGGCAGAAACCTTCAGGGCAAACACGGGATGAGGCAAAATGGAATGAAATGGGTTGAGAAGAGATGAGATAGGATAGAAAAGTATTATCAGAAAAGAATAATTAAAGTAAAATCACCAAATAGGTTACTTATGTTCCAAGGAATATCAATTACAAACACTGAGAAAGTGTAAACCTCCACTTGTGTCATGAGCCACCTGAAGATATACATGCTGGAGAATTACAGTAGTATGTATAATTTTCAAGTTGCTTGTACAATTTTCAATTTGTATATGCATGTGAGTGGCATATAGATATTTTAAGGTATGACAGTAAAAAAGGGGTATGAGTTGATGCATTATGTTTACATGGCAAGTAAACATAATGGGAGTTGGATAGTCAGTGCAGGGGTGACTTCTGTGAGAAGAGACTTGGGGTCACCCTCATATTGGACAGATTCTGTGCCAGCCAGCTCTGAAATGGAGCCACCAGCCAAAGTAAGTAAGAAAAATTTCAGAGAAAAACTCTGCAGTCACCAAGGTCAGTGCAGAAGGACAGGTAAGAGGTGCTGCAGGTCCAGAGCAGAGATTCCCCTGCAGGCCCTGGTGCAGCCCATGCTGAGACAGCTGTGCCCCTGCAGCCTCTGGAGGTCCAGGGTGGAGCAGAGATCTTCAAGCAGCCACACCATGGGAGAATTCATGCTGCAGTGAGTGGGTATGTCCTGAACGGAGTTGCAGCCCATGGAGAGGAGCCCATGGATGAGCAGGTTTGCTGGCAGGAGACAAGGAGCCTGAGCAGGATGGGGAGAAGTGGTGGAGGAAAAATAGTTTCAGCTTGTTTTTTGTTTCTCACCATACTAATCGATTTCAATTGTTAAGAAATGAAATTAATCTTCTCAAAGTCAAGTCCGTTTTGCCCATGATGGTGACTGATGAGTAATTGCCCTGGCCTTATCTCACCCCATAAGTTTTTTTGTTCTTATTTTATCTTTATGTCCTTCTGAGTGAGGGGAGTGGGAGACCAGTTTGGTGGGCAGCTGGCAGCCAGTCAAGGCTAATCTACAACTGTTAAACAGTCATGTTTAGATTTATACTCATAAATGACATTCAAAGTTTAAGGCAGAATAAAGTTTGCCATTCTAACCTATGTGCATTAAAGTACTAAACTGCAGGAAGTGGACTTCCAACAAGAAGAAAAACATGTCCAAATGAAATATCATGCTCCACTGCCTTAATAAGTCGTGCTTCCACCAACAGTAAGAGGTTAATGTGCAAATAAAGAAAATTTGAAGGTGAAATTAGACAAATTTCTAAAGACCAAAAAAATAACAAACAAACATTTTTTGCTGGCTCCATTCCAGGTGTCAGGAAATCTTACAGGATACACCCTTCAGGACTCTTCCTGAAAGGAAAATAAGTTTGGGTGGAGTTTGGTAATGCAGAAAACAGAAATTCCAGGCATATCTGTGAAAGGCCAGAGTTCTTGGACTAAAAGCAAATTTTCTCCCCCCAGGAAGTGAGTATTAGATCAGCAGCTCTGTGATTTAGCTCACCAATCAATAAACTGACAGGAGAACAGAATGTTACCTGGTAACACAAAGAAATTATTTCTTGTTAGGAACCAAGCTGAGAGGAAATGTATATACATTGACATAGTGCAAATACATTTATCTACTGCAGTAAGACTAACATTTTGGTAAAATAACTACATGAACATCAAAATCAGAAGATTACATTTCTCAAATCCTCACAATATGTCTAGATGAGTGCTACTCAGGACAAAGCTCTTGGTATTTTTTGTTGCAGTGGAATATGATCCTCTTTGAATATGAACACTAACAAGTAGCCAGAAGGGCTGGAACACAAAGTATTTACAGGGAATAATTTGGGTCCCAGATATCTTCATTATGCTCAGAAAGTAGAATATGAAAATGTGTGCCTAAGCATGTTAGCATAAAGCAGATATAAAATGTCCATGTGCAAAAAGTCTATGTGCAATTTTCTCTTACTGCAAGAACACCTTAAACTTATTATTATGAATTTTAGAAATATCTTTCTGATTTTAAAGACCTAACAGAGGGTTAAAAAGCAACAAAAGTAACATTTTATATCTTTAACTACAAATATTTTAGAAAATTTTAACTAAGCTGACACCTATTTAAAATCATGTCACACAAGTGCTTCTGCACAAAAGAGATGACAGTAAGTGGGCTCAATTATATGATCTGGGGTTTCACTCCATCTTTGATTTCATGGATACACAACCTGAATAAAGACTATAGGATAGAAATTTAAAGCTCAGCAATATTTGCCAGGGAAGTAGTGAATTACAAGAATTAACAACTTCCTTTATTCAATAGAACCTATAAAGCTTAATCCAATTTTCACAGAAGCCAAAGACAACCTACCTGTTGCCTCCTGGTCATTGATCCTCTTGTAAGGAATACAAGGGTCTGTTTCTCTGATGTAAATGATACATTCAAAATAAACCCTCATTGTAAGGCTAATTGCACTTATGTCATAACGTAAATGTCAAGCTTATTTTCTAATGTGCATCTTTCAAATTATAATCTGAGTGCAGTGTGCTAATGTTTTGCATGTAGGCAGGCTGAATTACTGAAGGTCAATTCAGTCAAGTTATTTGGAAATGAGAGTATATAATGACATTCACTAGGAACAAGAGGGGTGAGCAATTTTCTTTTTAGATGAAGAAGAATGGAGTACATTTTCATATACATGTGTATTATTCAGTACATTGCAAGACCAAAAAACAGGAAGGTATGTCCTGGATGTTGTTCAGTTGCTGTTTCCTTGATAGTAGTGAAGTCTTAAAGTAATAGTCGTAGTGACTCCTCCATTATTTTCCTAGGCAAGAAGGTACTTTGAACACATGAGAATCTTAAACTCAACAGGAATTTTCTTTCAGTTAGCTGGGGACTTGTCTTTTTCACATGAAGCTTAACTGTTGAGGTTTTTTTGGGCCTCTTAATTTTCATAGGCAATTCCTGTCATTATGTGTCTTTTCAGCAGTTAGCTAATAAATACAGAAGCAAAAGAAAACCTGCTATAAATTTGTTACTGCTTTTACTCCGAAAACCCAGGTTTTCTACAATACTGTTAGGGGTAAAACCCAGAGACAAATGAAAATAAAGAGGATTTGGCAAGACCTGTTTTCTGGAGAACTGACAGAATCTAGAGGACCAGCTGGTGAAAGGTTTCCAATTCAGTGTCTTTTAATATAGGCAAATCAGAAATAAACAGCAAAAAAAATTCTTATTGTAACAAGTATTATGAACAAAGCTTTACAGGAGACTCAGCTGTGGATTTCTGCATTTAAGAAAAAAGAATTAATTATTTCCAAAGAAGTCTGTTTGGCTTTGTTTTGTTGAGCTTTCTTTTTCCCCCCAAAGAGAATGAGTGCAATGTGGGATGTATTCCTTGGGATCCCACGAACTGGTTTATCCAGGACAATGCAAAACCTGTACTCATTACCATGTATTATGTGGGGTGAACACTGCAGCCACAAGAGACCACTCTGACCATGGGCCTCACGATAACATATACCAGAGAGTTCCGCTCTCATTCACTAACTCCTCCTGCATAATACTGGCTATTTTCCTATTGAACAAGAAAACTTATCCATCTCTTCAAGCTCCATTTTGATAAAGTTTGTATGTGCTGATAAATTCACACCTTTCCTTTACTGATTGTACTATAGTAACTATAAAAATGTTAAAGGAGGTGTACTTCAGTTCATGCTTGATTTTGTTTGGTCTTATTTCAACACAAAACTAACAAGAACAATGAATTTTGAAAACATTTTTGTTTCACAATTTTTCCACTTCAAGTCTCACAAGAAGAACAGCTTTAGCAGTGCTGATAAGCAGCAACGATAAATATCCTGGATTATAAAAAAGCCCATCAAACTTTTCTTTGAGGGAGCTTTTCCCATTATCTCTGTTGAAAACAAAAACAAATACCTTAAAACTGAACTATGGCGTAAAAACACACTAACATATAGAACTAATATAAAATAAAAGTATTTATTTGTTAATAATTCAAACCTTATTTTTTTTGTTTGTTTTTCTTTAGGGGTCATCACAAAATATGAATTGAAATACAAGCCTCTGCAAATTCAGATCCAGGATATTAAAATTATATTTAATCTTCATCATAAATTTTTGGCAATTAAGTCCCAAATTAGATCTTAATTTCAGCTCCGATTCTGAAGGAGTAGAAATCTCACATCACAAGAAACATCAATAAACATTTGACTGTAACATGGCCTTTCTCTCATGATAACATTAAGAAGACTCAAGATTGTGTAGAGATAGTTCATAATGAAAAATATATCTAGGATTTCGTATAGCAGGAGGAAGTTATTTGCTTCACTTTCACAAAGTATTATATTAAACATAGACGCTGACAGTTTTTGAAAATAGGATAACATTAATCTTACCTGATTTTGTTTATTTTCTGAGCTTCTGAGGGTTTCTACTGCAAGATTGGAAATATGTTTGATACCCTCTAGTGGACAAAGTAATATATAACTTATGTTATCCAAAACTGGCTTCAAGTTCAGAAAAAAATACATTTTCTCAGGCAGCTCTGATCCACAAATATATAATATAAATATATGTATATTTAATATTTCACTTTTCCTCTGGATTTAGTCATGTGACAGATTTCTCTCTCACTGTCTGGAATGACCTAGTGCAATTTCATGTCAATTATCTAACTGTTTAGTCACAAAGCAATGGTTTTGGGTTTTCAGAGTTCTATCAGAAAAAGAGCAAAAGTCCCTTAAAATGTACGAGAAGTAAAAAACTCCTCAGCCTAAGAAACTGACATTTACTTTTTTTCCTTATGAAATATATTTATTTCATAAGGAAATACAAAGTGAGGTTACTCTTTAAAATCCTTCTTTTTTTTCCTTCAGCTTCTGCTCAACTCAGATTTATATCATACATATATATTTTTTGTATTGCTGCAGTTACTCACTACCCATTCAACGTAAGCAGATACAGATCAGACGTAGATTTTATTGGATTTCTCTAAGGAAGAGCTGTGAAAGCTTCACAGGTTGAATTGAGGATTATTGTGGTACATAAAGGCTGCAAATATTTTTTTCTTAGACATTAAAAGGCTTTGCTGGGTGAACCATTACTGGCTACCTGGAGCAGTAAATCAGATATGGTATATTTCCCTTTTTTTACAGTTTGTTCTTTTGACTTATATGTCAGATTCTTTACTGAAAGTGCCATTGCTTTTGGCATATTTTGATGGTCACTACACAATTTACACTGACTCATTTCTCTTCTTCCATGCAATTGACTGACATTACTGGCTTGACATATCAATTAACACTTTGTCAGTCTTTCCTTCCCACATTATTCATTAGTAGGTCACCTTCACTTATATACCATCATTATATCATTTGATTGCATAGCTATTTCCATCACTGATTTGACACATATATTATTAGTGCTTCTGTTTTCTTGATGCAAATGAGAGAAAATGTAATTTGACTTGGAATTCAAGAATGTTCCTCTCCTCACATATTAGAAAATTTCATAATACATATTTAATATTCTCTTTGTCTCAGTACTTCCATTTTTATCACTAGACACAGACACTTAGGTCTGAACACTTGTTTAAAACCAGCAGCAACAAAGTTAGGTTCATGAAAGAGGAACAGGATTTCCAAAGGCATAACCTTGGGTATCCCAGAATGGGATCCAAAACAGCGCACAGAATAAAGACAAACCAGTTGTTAGCCTATAAAGATTCCCAGACAAGAGTGTAACTAAAATAGTCCCTTTCAAGAATACAGCTTCAGGGACTCTCTCTGTTCACAGAGTCACAGACTAAAACCTTCCCATCCATTTTTCCACCTAATTCTTTTCTTTCAGAGACTTGAGCCAAGCTCTCCTCTAGAGCCTGGCTGGAGACAGTTGTAGTGCTGCCCAGTTAAGCAGCATGGCAGACAGTTCTTATCAAGGACATGAAAAGACAGAGTTTCAACCTTTTTTCAGATTCAGATATTTAAAATTGTATATTTTTTGCCTTCTGGGAGATTGCCCTAACCAAAAAGTAAATAGGCTTATCTGAGTGGAGCATACACCTTTCTTTGAAGTTACACCAACACTCACCAAAGGATGCACAAGGGTGGTGGGCAGAGCAGGATGCTGCAGCTCACTGTGAGGTGTCTCTCTTCCCTGCCTCTGTACTGTTCCTACATGGAGCTTGGATTAAACAGTTACTGCTTACAATGAACAGAAGACTAGAGCAAGATATGCTGTTACTATGCTTAATATGATTGTCTTTGATTTTAGAAAAAATAAAAAATTCTTCTTATTTGGAGGAAAGGGTAAATTTATCCACATACCACATTAAAATATTCCAGGGAGCAGTCTGCTTTGTTTTTTATTGCCTTCCCCTTTGTGGTCCATATAGACAGCTTCCGTGTGAGAGGAGAGAAAAACAGTTTCCATCACCTTGAAAAGAAAAGCCCTTCTGAGGAGACAGAGAAGTTTTAGGACAATTATCTTTCAGCCACAGACAGATAGATGTAACCTGCTATATTAGATTAAAAAAACACTTTCCAAGGTTTATGAAACCTCCATGTTTCCAGCAAAAGCCTTTGTTCATTTTCCTATTTGAAGAAAAAATAAATAAAATTTCTCTACCTCAGGTAGCTTTTTCCTCAGATGCTACGATATTCATATTTATAGGAGAGTTTACATGTATTCGATACACTTGGGAGTTTCTCTCCAGTCTGAAAGACTGATTAGTATTTCTTTCATGCCTGAATAGAGTTCAAAATGATCTCAACTGGAAGCAAGGGAGGGGAATCCAAATCTTTTTCTCTAACAAATCCCTTGAGCCTTACAAGTGCTCAGAAGGTAAGACAAAGTAAGGATTGCCATGTAGAGAAATTGTGTCACAATTTTTCTAAAAGAAATAACACCAACTGTTCTTGAAATCAAAATAAAACTTGTACTAACCCAGAGAAATAATTAAATTTTAAAAGCCAGTTTAATTTGTTCTTTCTATGGTTAATCCTTTAGCATAATGTGGTCTATAACTATCCCATCATCATGTAGTGAGTCAGTTTTTCTTTCTCTATAGATATTTTTAACATATGTTTAGGAGATTGGGCTAAATCAAAGCTGCTCTTATTGTAGAAGGTTAGTGGTAACTGCATTTTTGTGAAGAGATTACAAAGCTTGGTTTAAATTTTAATCTAAACATTTTGTAAAATTAGCAGATGGCTGCTGGCACTGTTGCATAACTGAAACAAATGGTAGAAACACTAAATACTTGAACAAGAAATGAAATTACTGAATTTAAACTGTCAAAACAACAAGTTCTCAAAATTTGCCCATTCTTTGGTGACAGCAAAGGCATACACTCCCACCAAGGATAGAAGACTGCTTATTTTCAGGAGGTACATACAGAAATAATAATGGCTTAATAGCGCTAAAAAGAAGGACTTGTGAGTTCTGGTCCTTTGCTACAAATGTTCTGATTTAGTCTTTACTGAATAGATCACAACAAAGAGATCATTTCCAGTATCTTTAAGCAAAGTGCTTGTCATAGTCTCTGAGCATGTTTCTAACGAGTTTTATAGCTTATCTCATAAAGCCACACACAGGAATAAAGTTTCCTTCAAATAGGATCCCTGGGACTGCCCACAGTGTATCCTTGGAAAAGGATTAAAGTAGGAAGGAAGCTGATGAATAAAGAGCAGAGCCATGATATCACCCTCCTCTCACACTGCAAAGGCACGTGAGCACTTATATCAGACTCACTTCCTCCTGCCACTGTCAAACACAAGTGATTGCTGCCAAAGAAACAAGTTCCCAAGATGGGTTGCCTTGCAGCAGTGGCCCTGGCACGGTGGCAATACCTCTCCTAAATACTTCCCCTCTCACCATAACCCCTTTGAATCTCCATCTAATGTAGGGTCAAAATGAGTACCTTCCCTTGGCTGTTGGTAAACTTACCACATCTCTGCAAGGAATCTATAACCTGCTGCAGAGTTCACCTGTAGTTCTCTGTGCTCCACAGTGCTCCACAGCGATATTCTGCTTTCTCTCTAAGCTGCATTTCATCACCTTGTCATCTTATACACTCCCTGGAGTCTGAGAGTTTCTGACACTCAGGACAGGGGAATGTCTCAAACTATGGGGCAATGGGGTCAGACTGTGAGGCCTGGGAAGACTGTGAGTACAGGTCCATCAGTCCATCATTTCCAGCGCTTCCTCAGGCTCTTCCTACAGGCTTTCCTGAGCCAATACTCCTAAGGAAGGCTTCCCCTGCACTTTTCTACCCCTCCTGCACTTTCACAATGTCGTCCCTCAGTTTTTTGTTCTGCTGCCAAAAAATTCTCCTGCAATGGGCTCCCAAAACCTACCTCCTCAAGAGAATTATGCACCCCTTGTCTGTAAAGTCTCTGCTGCTTGCCTGGGTAATTATGCTGCAGGAGACAAGCACCAGTTGGCTGATAGTAAATATTATAAACCACTGGAATTTCTACTAATTTTAAATTCTGAAAGTCATACCCTTCGCAAATGCTCAGCAAATATTTTTTTTTTTTCACAAATTATTGTTTCATAATAACCTGCCTATTTATTTTGCTTTTTCATAAGTAGGACTTTCAGTTTTCTTAAATTTTTTGCAAAGAGTATGAATTTCTAAGAATTAATGAACTGCAATCCTCCATAGACAACACTTCAAAAGAAATACAGGTGGGCCACATATGTTCTCTTCTTGCCAGACTCAGCCAATCTACTGACTTCTGATAGTCTCTAGCAAAGGCCTCACAGCCCACAGCCTGCAGGTGCTGTACATTATGGAATTTGATATTACATATATTAGTTGTGGTTGTCCCCTACCAACTCATTTTATCTCTAAAAAGGACAGATAGGATCACTGGAGTTTTTAAACTCTCAAAGAAAAGGTAGATAAAACAGGTTAAAGGCAATCTATGATGGGCCCAAATATTTTCCCTCTTGCTAAAGATAGTTGATTTTTCATATATTCAGAGAACTAGATGATTCTGTTGTCTTGAAAACAGTCGATGTACTTTATATTTTTATTTATGACACTACACATGCATTCATCTGGATATAAATATTCCTGCTTTCCTTCTGTGATAGGTGAAGGGAATAAGCTCCCAAGACATAATTTTCTTTTGTCATGTTCCTCAGCAAATTCTGTGACAATCTTTGTCCTCTAACCAGGAAAGCTGTCACTGTGCTGTCACCCTACAGGCAATGCAAAAGAAATTTGCATCCTTCATAGATCAATCCTCTGAAATTAAAATGTCTCGCTAAGGCCAGCCTGAAGGGCTTTAGGGTGTTGGTTTATTTAGGGTGGGTTTTTTTGTTTGTTTTTTTGGTTGTGGTTGTTGTTTTTTTGTTTGTTTGTTTGGGTGGGTTTTTTTGTTTGTGTTTTTTGTTTGTTTGTTTGTTTTTGGTTTTGGTTTTGGTTTTGGTTTTTTGGGTTTTTTTGGTTTTTTGTTTTAATCCTTTCATTGTTGTAAAAATAAAACACTTTGCCTGGGAAAATGGTGTATCATTTCCTCCAGACCCATATTACAAGGATGCATAATCTTATAATCATTCACTGAATAGAGAAGAGTCACCTCTTGTTGGATATGCCAAGGACTGAATAAACAGTGGTGCTTCTTTACTTTGTGTACGTTCAGTGAACATTTGCTCCTGCAGACAGACTGTGGGAATTCACACAGACTATCATGCCCATCCTTTGGACAGTCCCTCTTGAGATTTGGGTGGATGACTTGGCAAGGTGCTGTGGGACTGCTTGATGTAGAGATACTCTGAAGTGTAACAGATATGATTAGAACAGTGGGCAGCTTGATTTATTGTACAAGATTATCTCATGGTTTCTCCATCATGTGTAACAGCAATAAATAAATGACAGGTCTGAAGCTAACTGGATGCTATGCAACTTAGGTCATGCCTGCTTTCAAGTCAGAAGTAACACAGACAAATACAGGGAAAGGATTCTGCACAGCATTGTGTATCTCTTTAACCCAGGTATTGATCTTGAACAACCTAAGGGAACTATAAAAATCAGCTAGATCCTATTTTAAATACTCTGAAAGATTCTTTCTCCTATTCCTCAGCCTTTAAATCTTGCTTTCCAATCCTGCACAGACATTTTCACTTCAGCAGATGTTTCCCCTTTGAGCTTTTCCTATTTAATATATTTCAAATTGAAGTCTCAAGCTGCTTGCTCACCTCTCTCTACTTCAACGGAGCAGTTGAGATGCAAGAAGAAAAATAGCTCAAGCAGAGGTTTCAGAAGTTAAAAATGTTAGAAAAATTAAAAAATGGAAATAGCTAATGTGGATTTTATATTTATCTGTGGCACTAACAGATGCTCACAGACTAATAACTACTTCTATCATTTTTGAAGAAAACTGATACTAAATTTGAATTTTAAAAAGCTCCTTTGAAAAGCATACATGGAATAATATGATTTATTACGTGCAGTGAAAGAAAATAAAATTTTGCCAGAGAAACACTTATTAAATTGGAAGCAATGAAAATGATATGCCATGCCCCAAGGAATTTAGCAGGTTGTTGTGGCTTCTCTGTGTGGGGGTGTACAGTATGTTGAGAAGGAGAAATTATCCTCTGCACTGAGCTGCAAAAGATCCAGTCAGTTACAGGCCTTCACTCCTTTTATCTCTTTTAATACAAGAAAAGTAATACAACTGTACCTTTGCGTATCTTAGTTTCAGTGACTATTCGTCTTCAATATGAACAAGCCAGCTTAGTGCATGTGTTTGTACACACACTCCTGGCTTGAGGGGCTAATGGCATCTTCAAGAATGCATAACACCTTCAGCAGCACCAAAAGGTTTATAATCTCTGGAAGGTAATCCAAACCTTTCTATGAGTGACATCCTGTTTGCATTTAAAAAAAAATCTGTATGTATTCTAGAAGTATAAAGAGGGAGTACAAAAGATGGGAGGCTGTTGATGCGCTTGTTAATGATTATCCTCCAAGTTCATTTTTGGACTGATATTTCCAGGGCCACTGAGGATCAGAGTTTAGTTCTGGGGAGAAACAAGAGATGGCTCAAAGGAAAGGACTATTTCTAAAAGGATGAGCTACAAGAAACAGATGGAATTAGAAGAATTAGAAGCACTGGTTTAGGATATCTTTTGCAGTAAAATATGGCTGGTGATACAGAGTTAGCATAGGATGCAACACAAACAAGTTCAAGTTTGATATCTGATGGATTAGATACACATAAAATGGTATGGAAACTGTTACAACTTACAAATATGTTCAGTAAGACAGTGAAACTAGCTGAGGTGTCCAAGGCCAGATAGCACAGAATTACAGCATTAACATGATGAGTCAGAAGGGATCCATCAGGATCATCAAATCCAACTCCTGGCCCTCACAGAACACACCAAGAGTCACACCATGGGCCTGAGAACATTGTCAAAGTGCTTCTGGAACTCAGGCTGGTGCTGTGACCACTTCCCTGAGGAGCCTGTTCCAGTGCCCAAACCACTCTCTCGTGAAAAACCTTTTCCTGATATCCAACCTAAACATCCCCTGACTCAGCTTCATGTCACTTCCTTGAGTCCTGTCACTGGTCAGGAGAGTGATGAGATCAGTGCCTGCCCCTCTTCTTCCCCTCATGAGGAAATTACAGACTGCAGTGAGTCTCCCCTCAGACTCCTCTCCTCCAGGCTGAACTGACCAAGTGACCTCAGCCCCTCCTCATACACCTTCCCCTCCAGACCCTTCACCAGTCTCATGGCCGTGCTTTGGATGCTTTCTAATAGTTTAATGTCTTTTTTGTATTGTGGCACCCAAAACTGCCCTCAGCACTCAAAGTGACAATCCCCTGCCTGGCCTGGCTGGTGGTGCTCTCCCTGGTGTCCCCCAAGAGAAGGTTGTCCCTCCTGGCTGCCAGGGCACTGTTGACTCACATTCAACTCTGCATCAACTGGAGCCCCCAGGTTCCTTTCCACAGTGCTGCTCTCAAGCACCTCATTCCCCAGCCTGTCTGCACATCCAGGGTTGCCCCATCCCAGGTGCAGCATCTGGCACTTACCTTGTTAAACTTCATACAATTGTGGTGGAATTGCAAATAAATCCTCACTCCTCTCACACACTCTTCTGTCCTATTCAGAGTCTGAGTCATGGACTTTCACTGTGGGAGAGTTTCTACCTTGTAACAAAACCTGCCAGAATCCTACTGAAAACCTGAATCCATTTCCCCTTGACATCAATAGCTGCCCAAAAATCCTTTGATTTTGACTGGACTTGAAGTGGACCCTTTACAAGTGAAAAATTAAGAAGCTAGACTTCTTTTCTTCAGCTTTCTGTGATAGACACTTTCACACCACATACTGGTGTAAAAATGTTACTCAAATGATAAAAACAGAATATGCCAAACTGCTATGTTGTTTTTTTGTTTTGTTGTTTTTTGTTTAATGCACTCAGAACATGCTTTATGTTTTCTATGCTGAGAGATGGAAGAATCTCAAAACACCTGAGAGAATAAGAAATATACAAAGCTACAGGGAATACACTTCAGAGAACAGTCATTATGTAAGAAGCAGCAATTATATTTTAACATCAGTCTAGTTACTTGTGAACTAAAAATTATTTGTTCATTATTTGTTATATATGTTCATAGAATATAAACTCTCCTTTATACAGGAGAAACAGAGACTGTTATGGAAGCTGAAAATTTTGATTGTCTTGAAAAAATATGCTACATATATTTAAATTCAGACCCATATACATTGTTAGAACTGTGGGAGGCTTACATTATTTTTCCTCCACTTTTCAATGATACAGGGATTGAAGCATTGTTAACATAGAACAGGATGTAAATATTTATTCTCTTTCTTCCTTGTTTACCTTCCTTCTCTTCCATTTATTCTCTGGTCAGAACTTCAGATTCAGCTGGAGTTAACTGCACATAATTCAGCAACTTCATCCATGCAGAATTGGGGGAATTTCATATCATTTCTCCACAGAATTCCATTCTCAGCCAGTTTTCCCAGAAGTGAAAAGGAAGTAACACTGACCATGAGATTCAGCAAAGATACCTGAGCACCATTTGATTCTTTTTCCATAATGTTCTTTTGATCCATAATTTCAAATACAATGTAAAAAAGTTGTTGTTAAGTGAAATTGTGAATTCTTAAGCCAAGTCTGTAGAAAAGCTTTCTACATTTTCTTTTGTATGCTTTATTGAAGGGATATCACTTCATGAAAAAAAATAAGGAAGACGTATGTACATTGCTGTTACTTATACTCTCAATTCTGAAGACACATTTAAACTGTTGAGCTTTGATACAGTGCCATTGGACATGGAGTTGTTTTTTTTTCAGCTGAGCGTTTGGGAACAGGTGATACAAAATAAAAGTATAAATCTACATTTGTGACTGTGGACATACTTTGAAGGAGTCAGTGTAGAACTATTTGCATTATCCTTTTTAGACAGCTGCCTCAGTAATGAACTCTTCAATCCTATGTTAATGAGATCCTATCCTTCCATGAAAAAAATTAAATCAAAAAAGGAATGTTGGGTGTTTACTTAGAGAAGAATAAAAAATATTCATATTTTCAGAAGCAAGTTCTTGTAATTTCCTTGGAAATAAGAACATTTTCTAGTGTGTGTGCTTTCAGTATTAATTCTTTCAGTATTTAATTCTCTTTCATTAAAATGGTATTAAAATAATATAAAGGCAATGTTCTTGAAACAAAACCTTACAAATTCTTAATTAAGTGATATTTATAAAGAGCTGTGATTCATGAATACGGTTTTTCCTCTAAAACACAGAGACTCTTCTTAATATAACATTTGGCCTCCAAAATAAATACTTTAAAAAGATGTCATTGTACTTAGATAATATAATTTGTTAAATGTGTTATGTTTGTGCTTTAAATATTTAACAAAATAATCTAGGAATAAATTAGTAAAATGATAAGCAAATAAACATGTCCTTGTCACCAAGAATCATAGTATATTACAAAAAGGAACAGTTCCCTTTATATTGTATATTAGTCTAATTTTTGATCCAATAAAAAATCAGTAATGATAAACTTTTAGTGAGATAATTACTTACAGAAGTACTAATTGACAATACTTCCAGATTATTTTCCATAGTCACAAACCAAGGGAAGGTATGTTCCTCTACCTCAGCCAAGTTTCTCTTTGCTCAGAAGGCCATACCTTTCCTCCTCCTGGTCATTCTTCCCTTCCTGACAGGTATTGCTGATAGGGACCAGGCACTAACTGCCTCTCAGGGTGAATTTTGCCTCCTTCCTGCCTGCACCCCTGTGAATGGGTTACAGGAAAGAAGGTTGTTCAGTGATCACCTATGGTCCTTCCAAGCTTGTCTCTCCGGCTAGCTCTGCTCTTCAGATACCATATGAACGAGTTAATCCTTTGGGTCCAGATTTCAGACAGAGACGTGACCTTGCTTGGAAGAATGGAGCGGATTCACACTTGGTGTTACTTAGGAAAGTGTTTATTCAGGGCGAAGGCCCAGGTGGTCAAAGCGTGATAGCCTGTGAGAGTTCTTGATTGCCTTTATGAACATGGACATTACAGATGGAAATAAGTGGGAAGGGATTTAGATACAGGGGGGCTTGACTTTGCCAAATAGGGATAAAAGGGGTGTGGATGATACCTGAGGCCGTGGCAGAGCCACCTGGCTTTCTAGAGCCATCAAGTACCCGGGAGTGTCCAAGATAAGATACAATAGGTCTACAATGGCCTAGGCCTGGACTATTAAGAAGATACAATGGGGAAGGCCAGGCCTATTATGTGAGTTATTTACAGTGATTAAGAGAAGCGGGGATATGTGGGGGTAGGAATGAAGCCTTTTAAAAACTTAACAAAAATTACAGCTATTTCACAAAATCCAAAATGCACACCGCAACAATCACCCAGACACAGAGCACCTGACAGATGGCCACAGTACCACTGAACAGTTTAGATGAGCAGGGATCTTTGGGGATCTTTGGAGTTATGTCATCCAACATCCTGCGCAAAGGGTTGACTTTGAACTTAGATGAGATCGTTCAGAGTCAAAAAGTTCAGGTGACACCAAAGATAGAGATTCCACAGCTTCTCTGTGCAAGCTCCTCTGACCCTTCTTCACCCTCACTGTGACAATCTTTCCCTTAGATTCTATCAGAATTCCTGTCTTTGAAGTTTTTGTCTGTTGCGTTTTGCCCTTTCATCATGCGTTTCTGACAATAGTGGCTCCCTCTTCTCTACAACTACACAATAA
This sequence comes from Sterrhoptilus dennistouni, assembly GCA_013397095.1. NCBI lineage: Eukaryota > Metazoa > Chordata > Aves > Passeriformes > Zosteropidae > Sterrhoptilus > Sterrhoptilus dennistouni. The sequence goes on from VWZU01019727.1 coordinate 727,231, forward strand.
AGGAAGTTAACAGAGCATTTAATCTCCCATATGATTGCTTATGTATCCTGATTTTACTTAACTTGATTTTACTCACCTGCTGCACCACTGAGGAAGTGATGGCACTGCTGTGGCACTTGGCACAGTGACCTGTAAACAGACCTTGCCAAGAAAACCTCAGTGAAAAGGACCTTATTCATCCACACTTGCCTTCCACAACACCCACTTGACTTCTTGCATGTTGGAACAAACAATTCTTGTTCTTTGAGGGGTTTGATCAGGAGCTTTCCTTCTCCAAACTCAGCGTTTCCTTTGCTGATGCTCACTCTTTGCCACCATCTCCCCTCACTTCTCTCTCTGACTGCTAATTTCTCTCTTTTCTTAAACATGTTTACCTGGAGACACCAACAACTTCAGCAATGCACTCAGCAGTTTTCTGCAGAAGGGTCTATTTTGGAGCCAACTTGTGTCCAGCTTGGGACAGTCCCTCTCACAGACCACAACTTCTGTTTTCCCACTACCAAAACCTTGCCACTTACACCAATGCAATATTATATTTCTGTGTGTTTCTGAAAGAGTGTAATAATTGTCATGCTTACAAGTGAAGATAGCCTGAGGCTTTGGAGCAGCACATACCTGCATCTGTCTGAATTGTGATAAATGCTTTAAAATTCCTTACAGCTTGCAGTGATGTCACTGTAGATACCTGGCTTTAATTACTGAACTCAAATCACAATTTGCAGCATGTGACTCACCTGAAATTGATATATGCTGGGCAAAATGAAGATAGTGATTATACCTGTTAACTTTTGTGCTAAATTTGCAATTGTAACCTAAGAGCTTAGTCATTGCTCACTTGCATCCAGATGAATTGTTTAAATTTGATTTATTAAGTATAACTGTTTGCAATTTATACTAATTTAGTATCAGCTTCAGTTTACGTCTGATTCTAAACATCAATTTCATTCAAATCTGTAAAGATCATCACTTAACTGGTAAGGACATTTCCACTAGAAAAAATACATTTTTTAAAATGTAATAACTTAGGCTTTTGTGAAGCAAAATATGTGTGAAATGTAACGTACTGGTTGAAAATGCTTACACAATTTATTTAGTGTAAAAATATGACATATATGTTGATAAAGGGAAACTACTGGGTTGTGAGTGGGTAAGTTCAGCCTTTTTTTAATTGTCCTCCAAAGCACAATAAAGGTAAAATAAAGGCAGTTACAAAAAAACATTTTATTTTGCATGAGAAGCATTCTGGTTTCGTGGGTATTTACAATGTATAACTGGCAATTTTGATTTCTTTATGTCCTGCTGTGGCATAAAATTATGGTAGCTGAAGGACAACAAAGGTTTCCTACATTTCTATTTCTTATTAAATGATTGTTCCATTGTGTTTCCCTTTTTTTTAATTTATGTTCTTTTTCTCCAAATATAAACTACTGTTTAGACCAACTAAACTAGTTTAGGTTGCATAACAATGTTGAAATGTGAGTACTTAAACCTTCAAAATAATCCTAAAATACTTCTTTCTTGTACCAATATTTTATTTATCATTAGCCCTCCAAGGCCAAGGAGCCAAGTCTACACAAATCCTGGCTTGTCTGTGCTGCAGATCTACTGCAATCCAGCTGTAAACGGAAGTTGAATGAGTGTGAGATTCCATCTCCAGAGCAGTACAAAAATACAGCCTGGTTGTGAGAATCTGATCCAGAGCACTTTTCCTTTGATCTATTTTTTTCCTACATAATGCCTACACTTATTTTTCTACAGCATCTGTATTCATATCCCCAAGTCACATTTTGTGATATGTGATTTATCCTTTCAATCTCAAAAATATATTAATTTATTTGTATGCCTCTGAGTTTTACTCTGCCTTGCTCACAGTTCATATGAACACAATCCACAACCTCATCTCTGAGACATTAGTTTCATTTCCCTTTCCTCACCTTACCCAAACAACAGACCCCACATAGCATACCTCAGAAGATAAATTTGATTGTCCCCACCTCCACAAAACGTTGACACATAAGGAAACACACTGCATTATCTTCGTTCCTCTTACAATGCAATATCTGTTTAACCTAAGCAGTACAAAATGGAGAGAGGATTCTTGGTATGAAAGCAAGGCTTAAGCAAAGAACAGTGTTCACCCTGTGCCTTAACAGGAAAAGCAACAAATGAAATGGCAAGGTGGCTACTCCACCTCAGGAAAGGTTTCCTAAAACTTTACTCCTTGGCTTTCTTTTTGTGGCTTTAGGCAGCAAAAAGGAAGCAGCAGTGGGCATAGAAACAAGAAAATAGGTCATTCCTTGTTTAAAAGTTCATACTGCACAGCAGTTCCTGTTCTCAAAAGCTGTTTTCTTTCAAAAAAGCAGCAGGCTGAATGAAATACATTGTGCAAAAGTTATGAACTACAGTCTTTTCAGGGTTAAAAAAACCCTAAAAAAATATATCAACCCAAACGCCAAAACACAGAATACTTGCCATAGTAAAAAAAAGTATCTGTGTTTTCTAGAACAAAGCCAATATTGCATTATGCAGGTCTGATAAACTCTTTTTTCCTATATAGGGATCTGCCCTCAGGTTTTGAAGGATTTTAATGATTTACAGAGATACATAGATTCTGTCATTATTTGACTTAGAGATACTTTCTGGGAGAAGCAGACCTCCACAGACTGAGGAGGCCTGCATGATATATTCTGTCTTCTATTTGGTACCTACTCACAGATTTTGCTGACAAATACTGAACATTCCTCTTTGTCCGTGACATTTATACATTAAAGGTGTGGTTGACAGGCATGAAAAGAATAATAAATATTTTAAGTCATTTTCTGGGGTACTTCTCAGTTATTCTTATGGTGGTTGTCAGTGTACTTCCCCTTCTAATAACTGAAACAAATTATATTAAGTTGTGTAGCAGGTTGCAATGCCTCCCCAGCCTAAGCTCTAAAGTACTGGCTTTCTCTGCATTGTAGCTTCTTCCTCGGAAAATTGATGCTGTCAACCAATCTCTTTTTTACGTGCAATACCTGAGTTCTACCAATCTTCTCTCTTTGACCTTTTGGGTTCATGCTCAGATAGATGAGACCTAGCTCCCTGATAAAGCATCCATGCACTGATAGCTGTATTTAACCCCAGGGTACACCAATCTTCTCAGTAATTCACCTCTTGCTATTCATGTTTCATCTGTGAAGTTACCTGATAAACACAGACTGATTCACTTCAAAGAAGTACTTACCATTTAAAGTTCCTTTTTTCTACAGAGAGGCTTTTGTCTAGTGAAGAGAACATGCAGAGCAGTGAAGTTAATGTGGCCATGAAAATCAAATCATGCACACTGAAAGGGACAGGACAGGGAAGAAGGAAAAATATCAACAGACATGCAATATGAACCTAAGAGGTTAATGCACTGCTGTCGATTTGTATGATTTCCAAAGTCAGCAGAAGTTATGACTACACAAAAGTGTACAAGGCTCATCCAGGCATAGCTCTGAAATCATCATGAATATAGTCTCTCTCCAGCTGCTTGAATACATCTTGACCTGTGCTGCATGTAGTCCTCATACAGAGTCATGTGTTCAGTCATAAATCTGCTGCCCTTCTCTCCCTAGACAAGATCTCTTTACATTTTAAGTAATTAAAATCAAAGCCAAGACCTGTTAGCCGTTCTACCTCATACCCATACATTAAGAATCACATACATGTACTGCACTGTATAAAAAGACACAGACCAAGGTAAGTATCAGAGAGATTAATTTAGGTAGCCAGAACAAAAGGTGATATCTGATACAGATATCAATATTACCAACTCTTGATAAGTATTTTTAGCTCAGCACTCAATATCAGTGTGGATTTTTTTTGAACAGCAAGGACAGGTGGCATGAGTAACATGGGGAAACAGACTAATGCAGGGAAATAGAGCAGATGCTACTAGTAGCAAGCTAAATTGAGGGGAAAAAAATCCTGCATCTTATCCCAAAAGTGTCAAAAATGTGATGAAATTTCTAGTCACATTTCTGTACTATCTTTGGTGATCTTACTGTAATGGCAGAGAAGAAAAATTGTAAAAATTCTTTTTACAGGATTTTCAACTTAGGGGTCAGACAATTTGCACAGATGTTAGGTTGAAAAACAGGTCTTAAAGTAAAATCTCATAGAAAATTTTTAGTGCTCTGTGGAGGAACAAGTCTGAAAATGCCCTCCAGACTAGCAGTCCTTTTAGTCCTCAGGATCCTCTTCAGCTCTACAGTTTTCAATGCAAATCAAGACACAGATCTAATTTTTAAATACCATGTCTCCATTCTTTTTCGTTCCTCCACACACAACTCATAGTCTGTCAACTTCCTTCACCAATTTTTCTTTTGTTCTGCATTTTCCTTCATATGAGCCATTTTTCTTTCTCATTACTATGCCAAAAATTGGAACACCTTTCAACCATTTTAGCCTCTTCTGGTTTTCTATTTAACCAAATTCAGAACCAATCAATCAATCCTGCCTTTTTATTGGATGTTTCAATCAATGTAGTATGGCAGACAGAATACAAAAGGATCTTAGAAATGCACATGCAGATTAAAAATATGATGACATGCTAATAAATTGAGGCTGAAATTGAAGCTTTCATGCATTACAGGAGAAGAAAAATGACATAGATTTGTGGGAAAATGAAAGCAGTCTTATACATAGACAGCAATTGTCCTCAAAAGTCAGTAAAACAAACCCCATCTAAACCAGAATGAGGAGAGCCAGCACCTAAAAAATTATTACAGATATAAAAGTGAAAGTTTTACCAATGACTGTACAGCTTTGCTTTGAAATTCCAGACTGACAATTAAGACAAAGGCAATTTTAAGGATCAAGGAAAACATAATGATCTTAGAGTTTGATGAACATGATGATTAAAAGTCTCTTAAGTTAATTAATTAGAGATAATGATTGAATCAAAACTTGTATCTTAATGGAAGATGAAAATCTAATTGCAAAACCGCTCCAGATGTGAGTATACCAGAGGGAGATACAAAAGAGTGTCAGAGCTCAGATTTATTTTGCTGCAAGAAGGAACATAAAGATTTTCTATGAGTTATACAAGAGTAAACACATTCAACTTATGAGATGAAGTGCAAAGCTTCCCATTACTTTGCTACTGGAAAAAAACAGACCCTAATAATACCTAAGAAAAAAAAGTTATAGAAGAAAGGCACCTCTCCACACATTTCCTAAAATCCCTGCCCATGCCACACAAAAGTTTTCTTCTCCCCTCCATTATCCCAAATATTTTACATTGTGGGAAAATTCTTACTCCTTTAGGATCAATTCAGATTTGTTATGTACATCCTGTTCCACATATTACAGTAGGTGAGACGATCTTTTCGCTTGCATTCCACCAGAGAACAAATAAAAATTAAGTGCAACAAAACAAAAATGTGTCTCAATACAAGTCATCCTTTTATACAACTGAGCTCAAGGATAAAATTCTCATCAGATTTATCGTTACATGAACAAGAAACATGAGTTTTGCACAACTTTTGTCTTTCTAAGCCATTTAGTAAAGTATTTCACTGTAAATTTTTCCTCAGAGTCTTATCTTCAAAAGGAAATAAGACTGATGAGAATAGTAAGACTCTTACAAGAAAGAAAAATGGTGTGAATCTGATTTCATGGTCACAAATGTTCAGGTTCCACAGCACTCTATGTTGTTCTCCCCCAAGAGTTAGTGGAGCTCTGGGCAGTGTCCTGGAAGGAGCTGTGGCCCTGTGGAGGGAGGAGCCCACACTGGAGCAGGTTGGCTGGCAGGACCCCAGGGGGACCTGAAAGACTGCACTCAGTGGGAGGGATCCACACTGGAGCAGCTCAGGAAGGGCCCATGGAACGGACTCATGTTGGAGCAGCTCATAGAGGACTATGTCCTGTGGAAGGGACTCCCCTCTGGATCAGGGGAGCAGTGTGAGCAGTCCTCCCTTCGGAGGAAGGAGCAGCTGAGACAACGTGTGAGGAACCTCAGCCTCCATTCCCTGTCCCCGTGGGACACTGCAGGTGAAGAAATAAAGGATTCAGGAGCAAAGCTGGGCCTTGGAAAAAAGGGAGGGGTGGAGGTAAGATAGCCTTTAAGTTTGCGGTTTTTTATATCCCATTATCCAACTCTAACTTCTTTACTAATTATTTTTTTCTGAGTGAAATCTCTTTTGCCCATGACAAAAATTGGTGAATGGCCTCCCCCTATTGTTATCTCATGGTCTTTTCAGTATTTTCTGTCCTCCATCCAGATGAGAAGGGCAGTGATAAAGTGGTTACTGGACATGAGGCGTCCAGCCAGGGTCAATCTCCCACAGTATTTAATCTCTGTTTAAATGTATATCCTTTTTTAGCACCTTATTAAAAAAAAAAAAAAAAAATCAGGTAAACATTTATTTTAAATATTGAATTTTTGTATATATATTGAGGTAGTCATTAAGTTTTATTTTGGAAAATATTTAGATGTCTCAAACCTTTCTCTTTTACTTTCACCTTGAAACATATGTTTTGCCTGCACATGTTTACTAAGTTGTATTATTTTAGTTAGATTTTAGCACATTTCTGATCAATACAAAAGTATTTTCCCACTTCCTTTCTAGCATAAAAGAACAGGTGTAGTGGAGTGAGAAAAAAACAGATTTTTTTTTTCTACTGCTTAGAAATAAAAAACATTTGGAAAAAAAGTTTCCTGAGAAAATCTTTTTCCGCAATGAAATTGCCATTGGAATATTTTGGGGAGGAAAACAGGACTGCTAACAGACCTTCTACAGACATCCAACTGCCTTTCCAGTCTGAGACAGATTGTTTAGACTGCATATTGAAAGAAAACACTCCAAATGCTCTGTGTAAGACATCTCCCTGAGCTACTGGAAGAACATTAATGCCCTTCAGAAAACCAACACAAATACCTAATTAATTTTTTCCCTAGGAGTTTGATTCTTAATGTTACAAAAAAGAAGCTAAATCCCATCTGATTAACAGCGACAAAAAGAGGCACAGTAGGGCAGCATAAATTGTTTTTCTATATTGGAAGATCTTGCAAAGAACAATTAAAATCCAAACAGAACTTTTCAGCAAACCACAACAAATGAGACTTAATGTACAGAGTAATGTTTCATTTTTTTGCCAAGACTCTCACTCACATACTTTTTTATCTCTTTTTTTTTTT